>PVKZ01005444.1:15000-53338 GCA_004027375.1 Macroglossus sobrinus | reverse complement strand
GAGAGGAGAGGAGAGGAGAGGAGAGGAGAGGAGAGGAGAGGAGAGAGAGAAAAGAAAGGAATTCAGAAAGATTGATTTATTCTCCTTCAGGGTCACTTTCTCTGCTGTATGTAGAAACCCTGGCTGAGAATAAGGTTAAGATAAAAGAAATCACAGCCAAGAGGTTCAGAGAGAAATGGAATACTTATGACATCATTTGAACTTCTGAATCCAACCATGCCTGAAATTAAACCACCCCTATGTTTTCCAGTTACATGAGCCATATCTTTTTCCTTTCTACTTAACCTATTTTGATATGAGTTGTTGTCACTGATTTATTCACTCTAAAAAATTAAAAGATTATGGCTGTAGTTTAAACATGTCCACACATATATACACATACCCATGTACATATGCAGATACATATAAATATTTATGGGCTGTATTAAATAAAATAAAATTGATTTTACAAAAGAAATCTGTTTTTGGAAAAAGGGAATACCTATGCCTTTTATGCCATGTGTTAACACAGGTATTTAAAAATGAATGACATTCATTCTAGCTAAACTGTAATGGGGTGGCATGACAGTGGGAAGAGCATTCTACTGGGAACTAATAGGGACAAAGTCTGCTAAAATATCTATGGTAAATGCATGTTACTTTTAAAATCAAAAAGAAATGAAGCCAGCTCCATTTTGGAAGTAAATTAAGGAAGGTCTGGATTCTAGTTTCAATTCTGCCACAAGCTAGCTCTGATTAGTCTCCTTCTTTGTAAAATGAGGGGGCCACAGCAGTGGCTTTCACACTAGACTCCAAGGATCCCCAGATGTTTTATGGATTATAGTGAAGGGTGGCATGTGGGAAGGAGCAACAAAGTAGTGTTTCCATACCCTTCCACCCTGATCTCTAAACCAGAAGAGTTTGAAACATATCCATTTTATCTATTAAGCTTGAATGCCAGCTTTCAACCAAAGGGTTTCTGTGGTTTCAGATTTAGAGGAGAAAAGTTTAAAACCATGGGGCTTGCTGATCTCTAAGTTCTTTTGCTTTTAACACTCTTTGATGTTAATCACTACATTAATTTTTTCTATCAGAAATGCAGAAAATAACCATATTCTGTAATTGCTTTTACTTAATCCAAGACTGTTGGTCATATTTCAATACTCAGAATCTTTACCTTTGTGAAATATGATATTTAAAGTTAAAAAAGAAAACATTTTGAAAGTTCAAATTAGTATTTTAAATACTCAGAGAAAGGATGAGCCCAATTTAAATCACTATGACATGAAAGAGAAACTAAGAAGCCTGATAAGATTACTAAAGATTAATGACTTATAGGTTTCTAAGACACACACAAGTCTTCAGCTTCTTAGCCACTAGAAAAAAAACTAAATGCACATGAATGGTGTTCATAAATCAGTGAAAGGGTTTTTATTTGTTTATCTGTTTTATTTCTATCATTACCAACAAACTCTGGCTTTGGGTCTACTCTGCTCTGGACACTATGACAGATGCCTGTAATATATAAAGGGCTATGACATGTTCCGCATCTAGTTAAGAACAAACAGTAACTTAAATATAAACACAGCTGCACAGCTTCAAAGAGTAAGTGTCCAGAGATTAAATTTCTATGTCTGAACAAGATAATAGCACATTTAGCACCTGGCTAGCTAAAGTTTCAAATGTTTTAGATTTACCCAAAAAACTTATTTTACTTTTTTGGTAAAGAGGTAAATTACTTGGTAAATTATTTTTATTAAAGGATGTTTACTTTCTTATGGAGATAAGGGATCAGAAAAAGTACTACCTTTTGTTTTACTCAACTCTCTTCAGCCACTCACATTTCTGAAGGTGCTAAAAACAAAACAAAATGAAACAACAAATACAATTTGGAAAAGATATGACCTGTTCCTTCAACTCTGCTTACTTTAGATCACCTTTGGAATTTTGTGAGAAAACATTTAGCTCCTGAGAATCTTGCCAATGAAATAATTATCACCTTTGTTCTACTTTTATGAGCTGTATCTTCTTTCTTCCTCCAGTATTTCCTACATCAAACACCAGAGTTACCTAGGGAAAGGCACAGCCTAGTTCTACCAGAGTCAATGAGCTGAGCTGAGCTGAGATGAGCTCCTAACTTAGGAGTTTTCATTCAAATCTCAGTTATGATAACCTAAATGTCTTGCACACACAAGTAGCCAAACAAATGTGTCTGAATTGGCTGACTTCTCTGCATTTTAGTTTTAGAGAATGTAAAATCACCTGAACCCTCTAATGAAATGCCTGTTGCTCTGGCATGTGGGTGCTTGTGTGAATCACCAGGAAGGGTAATAAGGAGCCCTCTCTGATCCAACTGAGCTTGCAGCCCTCCTGCTGAATAAATTGCCACAACCACTTTGGAGTTCTTTCTGAGTCCCTCGTTCCTGGCTGAGCACTGGCATTCTGTGATTTATGTTATATAGCGAAGCCTCCAGGCAGAAAATGCTGCCAATAATTACTCGCTATGGGGGGACTGGGAAAACAGAAAAGCTTTCTTTGGGTTTTTTTCTGCCTCTCTTCTCTCTTCCCTCTCGTCTTCTCTCCCCTCCCCTCTGCTTTCATCCCCTCCCTTCCTTTCCTTTCTGTACTTCTCTCCTGCCAAAATAGTTCTAGCAATATAATTCTTTACTAGCAGAATTGTGAAGGTAACAAAATAAAAGTTGATTGTGAATTCTTTTTTCCTTCCTCTCAAATCAAAGTACAAAGTTGGAAAAAAAAACACAAACACATCAAATCATCTTTAAAGAGGTAATGCAAATGCTCAGTAAAGTTTTAATAGCTAAGAAAACTCAAGTACTAAAGAATAAGCTGTTTCAAAATCTGAGAAATGAGATCTCTAAACGGTAAGATTTTTTTTTAAACTCACTCATTCATTTCACAAACTTTTAATGCCTTTATTATCCAAGGCTCTAGGCTATAAAAGATACCCAAGTAAGAAATAAAATATCACAATAAAAAAATAAATTTTAACCATATAGTAATTTACTTTCTAGAAGACAGAAATACATACAGTAATCCCGCCTAACCTACAGTTTTGCTTTCTGCAGTTTCAGTTACCCATAGTCAACTGCAATTTGAAAATATTAAATAGAAAATTCCAGAAATAAACAATTCATAAGATTTAAATCATGTGCCATTCTGAATAGCGTGATAAAATCTCATCCAGTCCCACTCCATCTCACCTGAATGTGAATAACCCCTTTGTCCAGCATATTCACACCATATAGCAAGCTGACTGTTAGTCACTCAGGAGCCCGGAGTTCTCAGTTATTAGACTGACTGTTGCGGTATCGCAGTGCCTGTGTGCAAGTAACCCACATGTTACTTAATAACGGCCCCAAAAGTAGTGATGCTGACAATTCAGATATGCCAAAGAGAAGACATAAAGTGTATATATGTATAGGAAAAAAACATAGTATATAGAGTTTGGTACTATCAGCAGTTTGAGATGGCCAGTGAAGGTCTTGGAACGTATCCCCCAGCATGAGGGGAACTCCTGTATATAGAAGACGAGACTATTCAATCTCAAGTTGTAAGGAAAATGTAACTGTAGAGAATAGAGTCAAGGACTAGGAGAGCCCTTAGACATTTAATATAATTTATCATATCTCATTTAGTAACAAATATTACATTATGCCAAGAACTTTTTTTTTTTTTTAGGCGAGGCCGCCATTGGTCGACCTCACAGATTGCAAGGATCTTGTCAGGTTACAATCCCTTATATTTCATGATTTATGCCTACAGCACCTGGTCTTCTTAGGTGGTATCCCATCCAAGTACTAACCAGGCCTGACCCTGCTTAGCTTTCGAGATCAGATGGGATTGGGCTTGTTAAGGGTGGCATGGCCGTAGACTCTCCCAAGGACTTTTTGATATCAATATTTCTACTTAGCAGATAAGTAAACAGAAGCTCTCCTATATTAAGTACATAGATAGTAATTAGCAGAGTCAGGGTTTGAATACAGGTCTCTTTGTTCCAAAGCCCATGCTCTTTCTAGCATATCACCAGGAAAGACAGACATGCATAATTCACTCGATAGAATATTGATATGAAAACAATATAATTATGATAAACTGCTTAGGTCCTTTTTCCTTAGGTGGCTGAGGGATGGCCAGATCTTAATTTTCCTCCGTGTGTGGATGTAGTGCTTGTATTATACAGTTCAATCTGTGTGGTGAGAGACAGAGTTGGATAGCAGCAGTAAGTACATCATTATTTCCTTATCTCCTTCAGATCTCTGTTCAAATGCCACCTTAGTAAGGAGAATTTCTCAGTCATGCTACTGAAAATTGCAAATACCCACTACACACACACACACACACACACACACACACACACACACACACCTCCAATGCCCTTTTATCCTCTTCCCTTCTTTCTCTTTGCAATACTCTCACCAACAAATTTACTACCCGTTTTTCTTGCTTTGCATATGATTGGCTATCTCTTTTTTCTGGAATTTAAGCTCCATGAGGGAAGAGGTTTTTGTTTAAATCATTTATAGTCACAGTTCTTTGTTTAGCATCTAGAAGGCACATAGAAGTTATTAAACAAATATTTATTGAATATATTAATCCTTACTAATTTTTAGAAAACATATTATAGTAAAAAGTTCAAAGATGTTATTCTTGTTTCCACAATCTATTTTATTTGTTTATCTCTACAAATAATGTGATTATGTAAAATAAGGGCACTGATCACAAACTGATGACACTCTTTCTGAGGAAGAAATGGACTGAAAATTGTGGTCAAAGGCACTGCCAATTTATCTGTAAGTGTATCTACATGTTTTTCAATTCTTTATTCGCTGTGCACATTCATTTTTGATAATTTCTATGATATTCCTTATTGTTAACGGATTTTTTTTCTCTTGTGTCCAGTGTGCTGATAAGGTCATCAAATGGATAAGGTTATCCATTTTTAATATTTCTCTTTGGGTCTTTTTTATAGGTTTCATTTCTCTGTTGAAATTCTTCATCTCTTTAGGCATGTTGGCTGATTTTTCCCACTGAATCCTTTAACATATTTATTGTAGTATTAAAGTCTTTTTGATAGTTCTATTGCTTGGGTAATCTCTGTGTCATATATAATTTCATATTAATTATATTATCCTTTAATGATGAATGCTATTTTCTTGCTTATATTGCCCCATAATATTTTATCATATGCCAAAACTGTACATAACAGAATAAAGACAGATAATGTATTTGCACTTAGACAAAGACCCATCTCTTTTAATTCTGGGCTATTAATGTCAAGGATTGAATCAATCTAGTCTATAGTTGATCTGAACCTGGGCTTTGTTATTTTAGTTATTTACAGTACACCACTGAGGATAAATTCTCCTAGTGACTAAAATGCCTTGGTCTAATGTAAGAGCTGGAGTTCAAGAAGGCTTTTCTCAGTTATGCTCTGCTCTTGCTTAGGCAGAACTTGTATTCTTTCTCCTTGGAGTTGGGGATGGAAGGATGGATCTTAGCTCTCCTGTCCTTACTTTATAGATGGTCACTGAAGCCCAAAGTACAGAAAGTGTTTGTTTGTTTTGGCTTCTTTCTCAGACATAGACTTGCTTGTGCAAGAGCACCTGAATCTTTTGTTGTTGCTCCCCTTCACAGGTAGATTATATAGCTGCCTGGTAGTATGAAGCCTGAAATACCTCCTCCAGAACAACTAAAGAAGCTTAGATTGCTCTAACATAACCTCATTCTTTTATCTTCTTCAATATCATTGTATTTATTATAATTTCCTCCTATTTTTAATTACCAAATTATACATAATTTTAAATTCTATATCTCTTTATAATTATCAAAGCATATGCTAATATTTTTGTTCATTTTTTTTTCTTGTGTTATACTTTCCTTCTATCTTATCATCTTATCTTGTCTCTACCTTTTATCTTATTGGGAAATATTTTTAGCCCCAAGGAGATATATCAGTGAGGTCTGTGAGTGTTACACCCTTCAGTGTTTACTGGTTTGAATTTTTTTTTAATTGTGTCCTCACTCTTAAATAATGTTTTTAACTGGGTTGATTTCTAGGTAACTGAAAGTTATTTTCCTTCAACTCTTTAAAAGAATATGCCATTATTTCTGGAATCTACTATTACTGAAGGATGGTTTTCAATCAGACTAACTGTTTTTCACTTGTAGGCAATCTTCTCTTATTACAGATGTTCTGAGATTTTTTCCCCTTTGTTTTCCATGTGTTTCGGTTGTGTCATAATATGTCTGGGTTTCCAAATATTTTTATTGTTATTTTTGACTGAATATGATTCTTTATTTATGCTTTATGTTTTAAGTTCTGGAAAAAATTTCAAACACAATTCAATTAATTTATCTCTTCAATTCTTTCTGTTCTGTTCTAGAACTTCTATTCAATGTATTTTGCAATTTATTCAATCCTTAATGTCTCATAAAATTTTATTTTTCAAATGTTTTACATGTTTACCAACCTGGGATTCATCATACGTGATTTGCTTGGAACAACCTTCATTTCCTTGACTTTCCTTCTGCTGTGTCTAACCTAGACCTTAAGTCTTTCATGAAAGGCATTTTTTTTTAATGCATCTGTTCTTGCTTAATGGATAACTTGTTTGAAAATATAAGCATACTAATTTTAAAGTCTTTTTCAGATTGTCTTTACAATAAGCATTCGCTCATGTGTAATCTCCCTATATATTGGGCGTTTACAATGTGTTAAATAGCATCAATTTTTCTCATAAGCTTTATAATTTTAAATATGTGAATTAATAATGAATGGAAATTATTGCCTAAAAGAAGCCTGAGGTTGTAGATGTACTCCTATGGGGTAGTTTCATGATTTTTTTTTTTTTTTGCTAGATATACATGATAATCCTTGGTCTTTAATGTATTTTTGTATTACACTTGAATGAACAAGTCTAAAATGTGGTAATCCTGAGCTCAATATCTACTGTTTTTTAATTATTTCTGAGTTAGAAAGTAAAAGAACTTGCTGTACATATAAGTAGATTTCTCACCTCAGAACTGGGTATTGTTTAGAATCAGTTCTACTTTGGATTCTTGGATAAAGAGGTGGAATGAGGACTTCTACTTTTAACTTCTATTCACCTCAGTGTGTTTTCCCTCAACTTGTGGCATGTGGAAACTATCTTATTAGTTATGACTCTCAAACATATATTTTCTTAATGAATGGCTTAGATTAACTTGAAAAACTTCACCTTAGGCATATCTGTTTATTTTGTGTCAATGGTGAAGAACTGTCTAAGAATAAGAACATTCCTATTATTTTCCTATTTAGCTTAAGAAAGGAGATGTAGGGATATCATCAAGAGTAGTTTTATAGTTTTATTAACAGCCACTGTTTTTTTTTCATTTCTCTGAATAGAAATACTAGAAGACCATAATTTTTTTTTTAAATACAGAGATCACAAAATAAAATTTATTCTATCATGGTATGTAGATATAATTCATGGGTATATGTGTGTTTTAGATTATACAGACATATCTAGTATGCTGGCATTATGTTTACAAAGCTATTTTTATTTTTTAAGTAAATCTAAATATAGCATAGTTATCCATGAGCCTTTTACAAAATTTATCTTAGAAAAATATATTCTTACGTCAATAATGTAATTATTGTTCTAATTATTTTGATAAATTATTTTTGGAATTAACTCCTAACATGTTGGTACTTTCTACTAAGGAAACAAATACTTATTCATCAAAACTGAATCTCCACATTAATAATTAAAGTGTGTGACTGAGTTGGGCAATACTGTACTGTGTTCAATAAAAAAAAAATTCATAAAGTAGTAAAAATTCTTTTCTTATTGTTCATAAACTTATCAGTAAATGAAAAGTTCTCTACAAGGGCAAAAAAGCCTACATTCTTTGAAGAAAAGTATGCCATTGAAATAGAGTGGACTATTTTAAAGGATAAAATTTATGTGAATTTATAACAAACTTATATTAATTGTTTATAAATTAATTTTGTTATTTATCATTCCTTGTGTCTGTATGTATGTGTGTGTGTGTGTACACATAACTACCTTAAACTCAGTAAATTTGTCTAATTTAATCTAAATGATAAATCTGGATATTTGCTTATGGTGTCCTTATCTTTGGATTTGACAAACCTCATTAAGCGTTTTACAACTGAAATTACTACATAGTTTCTAGTACTTTTTCTAAATTACACACAGTACAATTCTTGTGATTCTTTTCCAAATAAGCTGTTGGAACACACTAAAGACGCAAAACACACAAAACCTAGCCTAAGCCACCTTTTTTTTTAAATGGGAAAATGAGATTATTCTCATCCATTGTCAAAGGCAATTCAATTCATACCATGTTTCTAGAGAATTGACTCATCAATCCTGTGGGAAGAATAAACAGAATAATTGTGTACTCTGCTCTATTAAAGCTCAACATTTCATTGAAAACATGAATGCAAAATCAAAGATCGATTAGGAAATGAAAACATTTTTAAATAGTGTTGGTTTGTGAAAAAAATAGTAAAGGTGAATTTTAATATAGACCTTTTTCTTTATAAGGAATGGCATCTTATCAAAACTATTATTTTCTTCTAATTTCTTTTCTATCCAAACATCTGATTCCCATCCATACTTTGACTGTATTGTTATTTGCTTTGCTTTTTGCTATCTTTTTGGCCAAATTCTAGGTAAACACAATAAATGAGAACTGTTGTAGAGGAGTAAATCAATGGGTTATAGTTATATTTCCTTCCTTTCCAGGGTTTGGTCTCAGAAGAATAGAGTTCTAATGAAAATCAATAATTTGGTGAAGCAAATATCATTAACAATTATTAACAAATATCATTAACATAAGCATTTGGCATTTCCTACCCACAATAAATATTAAATCTTTGAGAAACAGAGAAAATGATTTTGTACCTTATATCTTCCTATGTAAATCCATGATGATGAGTTGTTTAAAATATTTTTCTTAATGTGAAAAAGCAGTAAAGAATAGCTCAGTTATGGTTAACATGTTTTCAAGAAAAAAGAAAATTTAAAAAAATAACAATAACAACAACTAACGATAACTAAATACCTACTATACATCAGGTAATGTGGTAAAGACTACATTTTCTCTTAATGTCTACATATCCATACACACATACACAAACAACTATGAGTGTTACTGTTACATTCTCTTTTTACTAAACTCTAGCACAAAAGATAACATAATATACACCAAATCATGCAGCTAGAGTATGAGTCAGACTTGAATATATATTCTGACTATTGGACATCAGCTCTTAAGCCACTATGACTAAATCTTTATGGCTAAGTTTGGGATTTGGTAGGTTCTTAGTCTAATAATCTAAATGTCAGTTTCAATGTAATACAAAACAATAATAATAGTAAAGTATTTAAAAATATTTTACCATGTATGAGCTGGTTTTTCACATGCACATTGACCTGATATAGAAGAACAGGATTCAGAAGCAGTATTTTTTCAGATATTCTTTAAAAGCCATTCCAGAAAAAAAAGTCTCTTATAGGCTGGTGGATAGTATTCTCTTTGGAGTTTGTGGCTGCGCCTGCAAAGCATTCTGTGAACAGGTGTTCACTAAGACTATATGAATAACTAGCATGCTCAAAGTGGGCCCAAACCATGCCCATGCCAAGCCAAAAATAAAAAAGAATCCAAACAAGAAATAATGATGATTAGTAATAATAGGATTTATATGTCATTTGATATTTATTATTTCATGAGATAATAATACCTCAAAGAGAGTTACATCTTCATTTTTTTCAGAACTATATATTTGGTTTTGTTTTCTATATTTGGTTAATATTTGTTATAATTATTACTTGCTATAGCTCTCTAGGCAATCAAAATGTTCTTCCAATGACCGGTACAGTACTGGTGATACTTAGAATAAATGCATATCAGTCACGTGGAGAATCTTCATTCTCAGCACTGTTAGTATGAATTATTTTTCTTATCATACTCAAGTTATTCACCCACTCCATTCCTCAAATGAAACTGTAGTACACTTAACACCACACATTTCACAGGTATGCAGAGAATAATTCTAGCAAGTACTTTATGTAAGCAACATCTCCAGATGGCTATTTCCCTGCCAATTCAAATTAAATACTCCTGTGAGAACTATTCACTATCTTTTTTTATACTCCTTCTCTATGCTCAAAGAAACAGCATGTTAGGAAAATTAGCAAACAAACAAAATTGACTTTTAGAATCAGCTAGACCTGAGTTTTAATCCGACACTACCACAAATTAGTTACGTAAACTTGGGTGAGTTATTTAATTTTTTTCTGTTTCAAGTATCTCATCTGTAACAGAACTGATAATATTTACTCTAGATAGTGAATATGATTGTCTGGTATATATAGCAGGTTTTTCCAAATGGAAGCTATTGCATTACTACAATATTCCATGTCACCCTAGTGGAAATATGCTTACAAAAAAACCTTAGGTTCACTTTAAACTCTCTATGGCTTTTCTGATAAAATTTGGATATTTCCGTCAGATATTACAGTCTTTATTTAAAAATTGCCCCATCTTCTTCACCCATTAGAATTGTAATATGGATACCTTTTTTCTGATAGTACTATTTTCCAGAAACTACCTTAGAAAACATCTTATCTCAGATTATCTTTTCTATCACTGAAGATCCTACCCATCATTTTTACCAAATCAACACCTTTTGACTTTAAGACACTTTCAATCTCACAGAGTAAAAACTAAAATTCTCATCAACTGCCTTCAAAAAATTTTCTATGACATTCCTACCCTAATATATCTCCTTCTAATCACCTATCACTTTCTCTGTTCCTAAGATCATTCATTTCTACATATTCATTGTCTGTTTTTTCTAACTCCTGTTTCCTTCAAGCCTTTGTATTCATTTTCTCCAAAGCCCTCCCCCACATTGTTTTCCTGCTCAGTAAGCATTCTATATCTGATCTTCTAAGAAACTGTAGAAATCTCACTCATTCTAGGAACACTGTGACATTACTATTTAGAAAGAGAAGCCTTAGCTGAGTTCACATATCTGCCTTAGCAGAGAAATTCTTACCTTCTTAAGTCTTCCCCAATTTAGGAAAAAGCATCAGTCCTTTCAATTTGCAAATCTCACAATTCCCTTTTTAGGATTCAACTTAACTAAATCTATTCTTTTAATGTCTTCCCTTCAATCTATGTATGATGCCTTAATATCTGAGCTTGTACCCTCCCAGAGAGCATATAATGTGTCTGACTCAAATGGTAGCCCATGCAGAGAGATACTTCAAAATTATTACTGAAGCTGATGACGAGAAAGATAAACAGAAATGTGGTATTCCTGGCTAACCTGCAAAACACAAAACCTTAAAATTCTAATTTTACCCAAACCAATTCTACCCTCCCATGCCCAGAGGCACTTAAGCATAGAGACTGCACAGCTTACACTCACTGCTGTGAAATGCAGACCCCATACAGCAGCCAAAGTATATAAATATGCAAAGCATAGATGTATACAGATACAGACTTCCAATAGAGAACACCAGCTGTCACAGGCAGCAAAATCACTCTGAGGACTTGGCACTGGTGAATTGGCAAATACCCCCTGGTTTTTGCTGCCCCATCAATCATGGGCGATTTGGCCCGGTTGCATTCTTGAACAGGTTTCACCCTCTTTTAACTCAATTTAACTCAGTTAAATAACTTTTTTAGAGTTATAAAATAATTTGTGATAAATTTTGATTTAAATTGGATGTAAAGAGTTTATTGTCCTCTGGACATAAACTTTCCTGCATCTCCCATTTAAAGAAAAAAATCCACATCCTCTCTCCATCCCCCACCAAACAAAACAACATAAAAACATCAAGCTGATGTTTTGCTCCTCTTTATTAAATAACTATTAGAAAAGATTTTGCTGGGATATGGGTGAGGGGAAATGAGAAGAGTTTAATAGTTTGTTTATTGTTGCCCCCTCACCGCCCCAGAGACTATTGAAGATAACTGGCCCAGAAAACTCTAGTTCTTCAAGTTATCTCATAGTGATCATAAAATGGAAGTAGAATGGAGAAGAGAATGAAAAGACAGAGTGAACACTGGCAAACTTGTGGTACCCACAGTCTATGGAAACTCCAGTTTAACAGGGGAGTGAATAACAAATTTACTTCTCAGCAAAGAATGGTTTACAACCATAGTGGCATTCTGGGAGAAGTAAATATGTCATCGATTTTAAATAGCAGTATTATCCAGCAGAGAGGAGATCAATGAAAGCTGCATAGGTTTTCAGATGCTGCAGGATATTAGAGAACAATCCCATTTCCCCATCCATAAACCATTTCATCCAAAAGAGTAATTTAAAATGTACCATAAATCATTATCTGCTCAGTAACCAATCAGAATTCAAGAAATATATCAACGCCTCTTTTTCTGCCTTGGAACCATCTGAAATGCTCTATTTTTTTGTTAACTCATAGACCCTGCACAGTTCTTCTGACTGTATATTTGTTGGAAAATAAAAAGTTTCATTCAGATTTAATGTTTTCTCATCATAGTAAATACTAGAAAAGAAATTGACATTTTTCTTTGGAAAATGTAAAGTACTCAATAATTATTAGGTGAGTGATGTTTATTGCTGTTCCAAATACAGAGAGAACAGGGCACAGATAATTACAAAGATTTGTTCTTTACATACAAAGATAGAGTGATGAAGACTCACAATGAAAAAGATAAAAATTTATATCAATGGTCAATATTCTTTATATGACTCCATCCTCCACTGTGAACCTGGATGTTCTGTTAGAAAGTAAAACTTTAATCTATTACCAAGTATTTTCTGAACTTTCTAGTTTTGAAGTTCTGTATGATTTCAAATAGAAATGAGGCGCATTCTGTGCATGCTGAGAGCTTTTACTAGCAGAGAAGATAAGATGTGTATTCAAATGGACACATTATAAAGTGGAATGTGATATGTGTTCAGACAGAGATAAAATGCTTCCAGTTAGAGAAGAGAAAGCTTGTGTGTAGATAGAAAGATCAAATAGGCCATGATAAAGAAGCCAATCTACCTAGAGTGTGCAGGGTGATTTTTAAACAATCTCAATGAAAATTTGTTACCCCTCTGTTTAAAAACTCCAGTCCAAAAACACTCCTCACCCCACCCTGCAAAAGAGAAGCAAAGCAAAATAAAATTCTAACATACTGCAGGGTTCTATGCACCTTTCTAGCATCCTCTTGCTTACCATTCCTCCTTGCTCATCATGTTCCAGTTTATTGGCCACACACCCTAATTCTGCCTGAAATTCTCTTTTTCACACTCCATGCCCAGCTAACTCTGCTTCTATAATTTTTGGGAAGAGCTAGACTATCCAGGATATAGAGTATGCACATATGGAGAAGTTAGTTTGGAATGAGAAGCTGAAAGTGTTTAAGACAAGGAATGTTAATGTCAGAGTATATTTCACAAATATCTGGAGAAGTTTAGAGTGCAGAAATGTAGAAGCAAGGGATACTACTTTTCTTGAGAAAAAATAAGAAAGAAGTAACAAGAATCTCAATTAGACAACGTCAAAAGCATGATTCACAAAGATGAGTGACTAATTGAATGGAAGAGATGAATGGGGATGGAGAAGTTAGAAATAACCCTGCTTTCAGGGAGATCAATTGTGCCATTATCAGCAAAAAGGAAATCAGAAAGAAGAGGAGATGCTTTGAAGGAAAAGATTAATTTTTGACTTGAGCACATTAAATATGAAGTATCTAGTAGACAGAATGAAATACTTATAAGGTATTTCTGGACTAGGATCATGCCCTAAAAGAAGGAAAGACTGGCAATGGAGACTTGAAATCAAACTATATAGATATTTCATTAAAGATGTAGTCATCAACAGACAAAATCTGAAAAAGGAAGAATAAGCACCTACAACCCTGATAAAATACATAGAAATAAGATCATACAACCAAAGGATTTCAAGTTGACATAGTCTGAGAGGCAGAAAGAACACTAAGATAGGATAGTATTTCAGGAAATAAGGAGGAAAGGAACTGCAAGAAAAAAAGGGGGAGGGGAGTTGTTGGTAGCATGCCTAAATAGAAATTAAAGAGACTGCCATAAAACTACTGGCTCTTTAAAAAGGCAGGGATAGTGGAGGGTTGTAAACACAGAATAAGAAAAAGACTAGGGAAAACTGTTTTAGGTAACTGAGTTTAAAATCAGCCAGTGATGAACAGAGACTTCCAGAAAGTATGAGGAATTAGCTGAGGTTAGCATAACTTGGTAGGGTACTCAATAAAATGTTATGAGATCCCATTTCCTAGCAACTTTTAGCTGAGAGGGGAAAAGAAATATCAAAGTTATTCATGGCCAGGGACTAGAGATGTCAAAACAAGAAGATCAAACAGACTTGCATTTAGGGTACCAGTAAGGAGGCTGCTGAAATGTTAGACTATGGCACCCAGCTAGGGTAGATAGGCAAATGAAGCTAGAAAATGGCTATAGCATCATCTAAGAAATACAGAAAAAAGTTTTTGTTTGTTTGTTTGTTTTGTTTTAAAATCAGTATGGAACTTAGAAATTTTATATAGGAAAGTGTTTATTCTACAATGTTACTTTGAGGAGACTGACAAGACCCTACTTACAGCCCTTTCTTTGTTCTACCCAATGATACTGTAATTTGTCTCTGTGTGGTGGGGATAGGGGTCGGGGTGCGACATTGTAGTTATAATATCTCTTTTAGAAAGAATATATCTTTGCAAGGTATAAGAAATTAAGGCCTCATCATTTTTGTAAAAAAAAATATTTTATGAATTTGCTTCCACTATAGAATAAAGAAAAGAAAGAAAAAATACTCGGGTGAGGAATTGATGGAGGGTTGAAGACAAAAAAATAAAATGAAATGGAGGCAGAAGGCACCAAAGAGAAACTGTGCTCTCTAAAAATATTTCCAGGTCTCTCCTTTCAATAATCATGGTTTATTATTTTTCACTATTTTGAAGCTATTTTTTCAGTCATAATACACTAATACACACACACAACATTTATAAACTAAAATTCTTTATCTATAAAAACAATACTCAAAAAAACTATTGTAAAAACTGTTTTAGTCTATTTCATTCTATCTTCTTTTTAATGGATGTACGGGTGTATATGATGTGTGTATTTATTATAGTTTACAAAGATGATTATAAATTATACTGTATTATAACTATTTCACTTAACCATTTATTATAAACATTTTTATCATGGAACAAAATGTTTTATAAAGCATAATAGTTAATGGCTATTTAGATGTATTACTTAGAGATTTAAAAGTAGAAAATAAAGGAAAAGGCTAAAAGAACCATAAATAAATATGTATCTCAACAAAGTAGGAAGGCTTATTTAGCATAAAAATGAGTGAAAAAAGCAAAATGGAAAAGAAAACAAGTTTGCTTATACATATATAAATGCATAAAATTAAGTAATAAGGTAATTTAAAAACACAATATGAAATAGATAAAGTTTTAATGTCGGTATATGAATAGATTTTAATATGTAAACAGACCTTAGTGAAGCATCAGTGATGTAAGCACTTCCATATAAACTCACTGATCCTGGTGCTATCAATTACCTGAATAGATTCTCTTTGAATCTATTTTTAAATAGATTTTCTGAGTTTCTTGTATCAATAATATCTAATAATAATTCTGAGTTTGGCATGTACAAGTTTCAAAGTCTGGATCTCATGCCCAAGCCCTAGTTTTGAAGGTGTCTGAATTTTATTTCAGCTTTTATACTGGTTGATAATGTCTACACCCTCACAATACCAAAATGAGAGAGGTTCCCAAATGTAGAAAAGAAGTTTGAATGCTGAGCAGTCACTCTAATGTCTATTATTAAAAAAAAATTTCTTCTTATGAAATGAATTTAACTTTCTCATTCTAAATTCTAAAGATTTAGGGCATATGATATAATTTTTTAAAAAAAATAATTCTGTGATGACCACTTTGTACAAAAATCTGTATTTGCATTTCAGATTTTATTTCTACACATTCGTGGAAGCAGAATTACTGATTCAAATAATACAAATATATTTTAAAACTCTGATGGACATCCCTACAATAACCTATCAAAGTTTCCACTAATTTACACTCTCAACAGGGAGATATAAAAGTGTTGGTTTTCCCACTGACTTGCCAAATTCTGGCTACCCACATTTTGTTAACTCTTTCCCAGTATTATTGGTATAAAAAAATAACAATTTATTGTTGTTTTACTTTGTATTTCCTTTATTATTAGTGAGGTTTTAATAGTTTTTCATATGTTTGTTATTTACATGGGTCCTTTGTAAATGGGCAATATGCCCTTCAACAAATTTTAGTCATATTTTCTGTATCAATTTTTTTCTCTCTTTATCAATCTTGTCCCATTACATTGACTAGAACCTCCAGAATAATGTTAAATAATAAGAAATGATTGTTGGTATCCTTGTTTTATTCTTGTTTTGCCATACTACTACTGAATTTATGCATTTTTATGTTAAGAAAGATATCCTCTATTTAGCTCATTAAATTTATGAGTAATTAAAAAATTCAAGAAAAGAAGTTGGTTGAATGATATCATATGTATCTTGTTGGTAACTGGAATTATCTCATAATTTTTTTCCTTTAACTTTTTGATATAATATTTTTTATTCATATATTTCTTTATAATGAATTTTGCTTGAAAAAATTCTATTTGATTATATTTTTAATATAATTTTAGATTTTATTTACTAGTATTTAACCCTAATACCTACCTTAAATATTATTGTATCTGTTCTAATTTTATTTTGAAATAATTTCAGATTTACAGAAAAATTGCAAGAATAATACAAAAAACTACCATGTATTCTTTACCCAGAGATTCCATTCAAGTTTTGTCACTTGTCCCAATAACGTCTTTTCCAGCAAGCAGCACAATGTAAGATTATATATTATACCCAGTTATCAAGTCTCCCAGTTTCCTTCAGTCTAGGGCAATTCTTCTTTCTCTCCTGATTTTCATGACCTTGACATTTATAAAGATTAAGAGGCCAGTCTTTCTAAAGAATGTCCTCCCATTTGAGTGTACTTTTTTATGACTAGACTTAGATTTTGATAGAAATATCACAAAAATGATGCTGTATTCTGCTCATTGTATCTTATCATTTGGCACATGATGCCAATTTGTCCCATTATTTTCAGTGTTAAGTTTGGTGTCACCTAGATTTCTCTACTTTTCTCCCTTCCTCCCCTTTGTGCTTAGATAGTTTGTGAGGAGCTACTTTGAAATGTGTAAAAATCTCAGTTCTTATTTCACTTTCACCGACTAGTTTTAGAATCCATTGGTGCTTCTTGTCTGAATTAATTATTTCTGCAATGGTTGCGAAATGATAATTTCCAAATTCTATAATTCCTTGCACATTTATTAGTTGGCATTGCATTTTAAGAATGAGAGTTCTATTCTCTTTATTTAATAACTATTGTTTAAATTATATCAGTATTATACATCACTTTTATGTATTTTGATACCAAACTTGTCCCAGAACTGGGCAGTGGAAGTTTCTTTCAAGCTGGCTTCTATATACTTTTGGCATGCCTTATTTTTTCTTTTAGGACTTCCTTAACTTTCTGACACAATATATGCTCCAAGCTCATGTTGTTCCTTCCTTTCCCAGTTCTGGAATCATCTACTTCTACAAGCAACTTTGTTTCTTTTAGTGGAGAGTGACATTTTAAAATCAGCATCTGGATGTTAGGTATGCTTATTGCTACTAGGGTATAAGTACTCTAAGGCCCTTTCAATGGGCAAGGTTAGGAAATATAAATATATATTTACATCTATATTTCTATCTATCTATTTATCTATCTTTATCATCATCTATCTATATATCTATCTAATCTATCATCATCTATCTTCTCTTAAAACTCATGAATAAACAGAAATAACTCCAATTTCAAACCAACACCACAAGGTTCATTTTAGCTTTCCCCTTTTCCATATTTATACTTCTCCAACAGTGAGAAACTGGTTATCATTATCCTTAATATATTTACTAACTTTCTCAATTCTCTTGAATATAGCCAAGGTTCTAACCCACCATGAATTCCTCCCCTATCAGATACTCTTCTTTTATGAGTCCTGTGCCTTGTAGTGGTCACACCTTACTCAGAAACCCTCCTCGGGTAGGCCCTGGCACAGGCTGAGCTGCTTTCCCACTACACCCTGGCTTGCCTAATAGCTTTTTTACTAAAAAGAAGGAAAGGGCATTATTGTGTTTTGTATGCTTTATCATTTTAGGCAAACCTAGGACTTGACAAATTTTAGACAATCCAAATCATCTCATTGTCCAAAAATAAATGTTACTTATTAATAACAAAATGAAAACAATAAAATAACTTATATATTGAAAAATATATGAAGATGCATATGCCATATTTTTGACTTTTATATATATAAATTGAATATTACCAGTAATATTTTTAAGGGTACAGAAATTTTGTTTTTGATAATGTAAATAAAACATAAATGCTACTGATGATGAAAATGTATAGTAGCTTATAGTACTATATAAAAATATTTGAAAGGGTAGTTATCCTTATCTTTAAAAGAAAATCTCTGTGGAAAAATTAGCACATCTGTTAGTAGCCACATATGCTACTATATAAATGTAAGTAAAAATAACTTATGGAGCAAACTAGCTGTAGTCAAACTATCTAGCTGATGCAGATTCAAAATAGAATAAATCTCTACCCCCAATTCTTTCTAATCTGTCAAAATTCTGACCACAAAGTATTAAAATCTGTATTGGTGTAATGATTCAAGAATTGAAATATAACTAAACATTCATTGGTCTATATCTTTAAGTAGCCTTCTTCCTTTCATGTAGACTGGGTTTTTATACTCAGCCAACTCTGGATACTAAAATAAGTTTGTCTCTCTTCCCTTGCTTTTTTTCTTATCTACAGAAAAGGCAAATGTAGGTTAGAGTAGAAAGTATATGGATGTAAATAGCTAATTTATTTTAACTAAAAGATGGACTGCATATACATATTGAGAGCTTGGAGATAGTAATTAATTATCGGTGGATGGGCTTGATTTAGATAAAACTTGAAATTCTTCCTACAGGGGAACATCAAATTAAAACTGCATGATGTAATAGTCTAAAAAATTTTAGCTCCAAAGTTTCATGTCTCCCCATTACATTAGCTGTCTGATTGCTGATGTGAATAGTGATGTCTTTAAAGTCTGAACATGACCTATTAACAGCTAATCAAGGGGCTATTGTTGGAAAAATTAAGCTGAAGAGTAGAAAAATTAGTAGACTTCAGCAAGTAAAATCCAAATAAGAATTTCAATTAATCACTAAGATTCTCAATAATCAACAGAATTAACCCTCAGATCAAATATAAGTAAAGAAGATTTCAAATTCTCAATTTTATTAGAATGCTTTAAAATATAAAAATTGCCAGTCTAAATTCAATAAAAACACAATATTAAACTTTCTATATGAAATTTCGTAGGCTATGTTAAGTTGTTGAAAAAAAATCAATGCAACATCACCATAATTAAGGAAGAGAAGAAAAAGAATGGAAGGGAAGGGAGAACTAAGGAAGTAACCAAAGAAGGAAAAACAGATAAAAAAATTAAGAGAGATATAAAGAATGCCTGTCTAGAGTTCTAGGTAATAGATTTGGTCAGAGTTAGGAATATTTAATAGGATTGTGAAATGCTGCTAAGAATTTAAATCTTAGAAATCTTAAGTCTGTGACTAGTATGCATGAAAAAAATGACATCTATGT
This sequence comes from Macroglossus sobrinus, assembly GCA_004027375.1. Lineage (NCBI taxonomy): Eukaryota > Metazoa > Chordata > Mammalia > Chiroptera > Pteropodidae > Macroglossus > Macroglossus sobrinus. Next base: position 33,550 of record PVKZ01005444.1, on the reverse strand, counting down.
TTCCTAATTTTGAGTTTTCCATTGTTAAATTAAAAGGGAATCTACAGACATCACACTTGTAAGTCAATAAATTCTGTAAGTCAATATGAGATACATGAAATGTAGCTTTTTAAGTGTGTGGATTTGAAAAGACCAAACATGTTTGGTCATATTTTTCCCCATAATTATATTGATTTAAGTAAGATAATTATGCAATAAATTTCCTTACAAGTAATGGAGAGATTCTCATAATCTATGTATGTTATTTGAGTCATGGTGGTGAGAAAAATTTCTGAAATTCTATTTAATATTATACTGAAATTTAAATATTAACTTAGAAATATATTTCTGTTTTTTTAATTATCTTCAATTTTAGTATATGCAGATTAGACCATTTCTAAAACAATGTTAACCAAATCAGAGCAGCATTAGAAGAAAGCAAAAGACTCAACATGGAAATGACCACTCTACTATGGGTACCAGACTCAAGAATATGTAATAAATAAATTGAAAATATGATAAATGTTGTAAAGTATGGCAAATGAGATATTTAAATTTAAGTTCACATCTTTAAATATTGTCATGTCAGGATTTCCTTTGTATTCACACTTATGGAGATTTTTAATGTTACAGTTTTTTTAAAAAGAGCCTGTTTTCAGAACCACTATTTCCAGGGCTCAAAAACATCAGATTAATCTACGTTTTCCATGAGTATGCAGGCTTATTTTATTTTATTTTTTATTTTTCTATTACAAGTCGCTAGTATCTGCTCCACAGAATTTTATATATAATATGACACTGTGTCATACTGGAAAATGAGTAGAAAATAGCAGCAAACTCCTCTCATTGATTGCTTAGATTCTTAGAACAATAGTTCTTGGTTTTTCCCACATATGCAAATCACCTACAGAGCATAATGTATTTAAAAATTTTGGCTGCATCCCCAGATATTCTGATTTAATTGTTCTGAGATTCTCATGAATCTGCATTTTGACAAGTATAATAAACCTGAATGTTGACCTGTTTCTGGTTATGTAAGGATCACATAAAGAGAAACATTGCCTTAACATAAGTGCCTCTATTTAGGGTACAATCAGAAAAACACAGACACCATAGGAGGGTAACCTTTGGAGAAGGAATTGTCATTATTAACGAGAATTATGCCAGAGTAATCAGTTTATTTTATTAAATTTAAGGGTGATATTCTTTTAATCTTTGACCTTAGAATCTGTAAAGGAGATGGTATAGGAATCAAAATATCTGGCTTTAGAAATGGAAATGGGTCCCACAATTTATTAAGTCTCTCAAATGCATGTTTATATTTGAAAAGCCTTAGCGTTCACTGAAACAACATTTATTACCACTAATCACAAATAATCCCAAAGGTCATTATTGATTTGTACATTTGCTGATACAAAACTTTCACCTGAATACCGCATGGGGAAGCTGTGTGAAGATATCATTTAGTAAAGATTGAGTTTAACAAACCACATAGCATATTTATTTCAACAGAGGATATTTGGGGTGGTAAGACCCTCTTGAACTGATTTTAAAAACTTACTTTATTTGTGAAAAACAATTATCGAAATATAAAAGAAAATGTTGGAGATGTTGAAAAGTCACTAACATGGTGGGCCTATATTTAAAAGGAAAGAAGGATGCACCAGGGAAAATGCAATGGCAAAAAAATATAAAGGGGTACAAACGCTTAAAAATTTTTAAAGTCTAGAACAGATTTTCTGTTTCAATCACTTTTTTTTTTTGTTCAGCTTTGACACTTGAAAATAGACAGTTTGGAAGCAGAGATTTTCTTTCCATAGGACTAATTTATCAAGTAAGCGGCCTTGGAGGGCCTAAGGTGTTACTATGAACGTTAAGGTATTTGGGAATCTACATAGTCTCTGACTTATGCCCAACAAGATTGGTTTTAGACAGATTTAAGGGTGTAGCACTATCTGAAATCAAATGAAATTATGCTGAATTATTTTCCCAGATGTTCCTAGGTACAAAATTCTATTCAAAAGTTTCTCAATGTGTGGTCCCTGCACCAGTAGCATTGGCATCCACTGAGAGCTTTTTAGAAATGTAAATTTTTAAGCCCCACCAAAACTACTTAATCAAAAATTCTTGGGGAAGTCTCACCAATCTAAAAGGTAACAACCATATGTTGCTGATGTGTGGTGTGTGTTCTCCTCAAACTTAATAAATGTGACTAAGAACTTTAATGTGACCCTGGTCTAAAAAACCATTTAGAATCCTAAAGAAGTAAAGCTAAAGACGGGACAACTAAAGAACATGAATTGGAGGGACCCAAAATAAAAGCTGACGGAGCCTATACCAAGGGTAACAGGCAAGAGTGACAACTATTAAGACTCTAGGCAGCATTCCCTGGGCAAAAGTGAGCCTTATGAGAGATACTGTAGCAGCAGCTAGCAACAGCATCATAGTGGTCATCATCATCATCATGTACTACCTGAGAACACATGAACACATGATCTCCAGACTCTAGGGTACAGGCTTACATACACCATCTTATTTATTACTTACAATAAATTTGAAGGATTTAAAACATTTAACTTTACTTCTATTTCACATATGGCGAAACTAAACCTTAGAGACATTAAGTGGTTTACCCCCAAATTTATTTAAGTAGTGAAAAGAAAAATTGAGGTTCGAACAAGGCAGTGTAAATGCAAAGCTCATCTTTGAACTGTTATTCTTTAATGATATCCCAGAGCATCTTTGAACAAAGGGTGGCCTAACAACTGAGCAAGGAAAAAGGCCATAATATTTATTTAATGACTAGTTAAATTAGATCTGCAGAAACCATGGATAGTGAGAGAAGCAGAACTTGAAAAACTCAAAAGATTCTTATATTCTGAAGGCAGGTGCTATGGGGTTAGAGGGAAAAAGGATGACAGCCACATCTAGAAGCAGAATCTTTGAGATGGTGGAAACATGTTATGGTTGAGGCATGGAGTAGTAAGGGATATGAACAAACATCCTAAAGAAAAGAACCCCATGACATAATCACAAAATTGAATATCCTAAGGGGAAGTGGTTCAGCCATCTGGTGCTAAAGATCAAATGTCAGTATCCATATAATTGTTCAAAAAATCCCCCTTCACAACTCAGGCTCAAAGAGGAGATAACCCTTTCTTCATCTCCCTCTGTTGCTAATTTTTTGTTTCAAAGAAATATGGTTAAAATGAAAATTCAGTAATATCTTGAATCAGACAAATATAGGTATAAAACTCTGTCCTCAGTCAATAGGGATCCTTGAACAAGCTCCTAATTGTTTCTGAACTTTAAGCTTTTGCATGTGTATAATAAAGTTATTAACACAAACAATAATATTATTAGAATTAAATGAGACAAAGAATAAATAATACTTGGCACTTAGTAGGTTCATCTCCATCCCTTAATATTAAGTTAAATTGAAGTTAATTTCACTTGTGCTGATATGACATGGAGGTGTGCACAGTAGAATCTATCTTAGTTCTAGCTCTAACCCTTTCAAGATGGTCATGTTTATAACTGAAAAGTATACGGATGAATAAGAAGGAGAACGGCATTGAGCATTTGGCACTAAGAGCACAGACGTAAATATAAATGTGGCAATTCCTAAAGTTATAATAAAAATATTTCCATTCCAGTAGAAAGTGCTTCACATTTGATTCTAGGTTGTCTTGGCTTCAAACTACTCCCTGAACTCTTCATGTGATCTTGAGCAAGTAACCTAAATTTAATGAACTTCTGTTTCCTTATTTAGAAACCAAGTGATACAATACTTAGATTGTCCAATTTTATTCAGTATAAGACAATACATGATTTCTGGTGTGGTCTCTACTGGTTTTTCAACAACATGAGAAGCTCTAAAGGTACAAATGTTGCACAGCAATTTCATAATATAAGGTGAAGTTGGCTATTAGGTAAAATCTATTCTAAGGGACCTTAAGTAAACTGGTTATCTCTTCTTCTGCCATTGAGGTAGAACTTCTTTTGTTTTGAGATGTGTGTGTGTGTGTGTGTGTGTGTGTGTGTGTGTGTGTGTGTGTGTGAATGTGTGTGCTTGTGTTTTGAAGGAGTTGGTAAATTAACTCCTTACATACTTAGAATTCTCTAGTTATGTTTAAACATTTAAGTGGGGTACCTGAGATCCAAGCACTGGTGTCTCTTCCTATTAGAGCTCAAGGACTCTCTATTAAACTAAAAGGAAAGCATTCTATGCTTTGACTATCATAGGAACTTTGCAAGTCAGTAGACATGCCTTTTAAAAGTAATAAAATGAGGCTGTCAGCCATTGCAAATGGACCAAGATGACTAACCACCCCTGCACCAGGCAGTCTCTGATGTATTTTACTCCAGTTTCAATCTATTAATCAGAAGAGTTGGAAGAGCAATAATTTAAATGATGCAATAATCAATTCCATAACACATTAATAGAGGCTAACTTTGCCACACCACTGACTACACTGGAATCTTGACAGGAGCCTTAGGGCCATGCCTAATTTGCATTAAATTTACATAAAATTATAAATCAAGAATACATGAACATAGTCCCTAATATTTGTTAGTGCTTAGATCTTTCTTGTTAGATGGATTTAAACTCCTGGTGTTTCGACTTTGCTTGCAATAAAATTGTGCAGCCGATCAGTTTTGTTCTCATTCTACAATTATGGAGAAAGAGATTCAAAAGAGTTATAGTTTGGGTTTTCATCCTGTAAAGCCATGACTCAGATGTGTCCTTGGAAACCCCAGCCTAGAAGCAGATTGTCCCCAATGACTTTGCAGATCCTTGTCACTGAATTTGCTCACAAATTACTTGCCATTAGATGGAGACACAAACTAGATAGAAAACTGACCAGCTGAGAGGATGCTAATGCCTCTGGAAATTTCTATTTTTTCAAACAACATCTACTATCATAAAAATAGATAATTGGCGATATTCTTTAGGCTGATGACAAATAAAAATCAGACCTTCAGATAAGTATCCAGTACTTAACATCATGATAAAGTAGACTTCACATGGTCCTAAGTATTCTTTGAGTAGTGTTCCTCTTTCAACTTATTCCTACAGCTGTGGCCTTTGCTGTGTGTTTTCACACTCAGTGCTAGGAGGAAACATTCTCACCAACAGTACTGGCTCCCAGTGGCAAGACTCATCTCTCTATATTCTCCTTAGTATTCTCATTTTAAGTCCATTCTTTTATAGAGAAAACAGATACTTAGGGGCCATAATGTATTTGGAATTGTTCTTTTTTTTCCCCCTTAGAAAGGATTATGCACAAATTTTATATGTCATAATTATTCTCTGCCTCCCACCTCTCCTTTACCACTCACCTATTTTGCTCTTTTCTTACCTTGCACAATCAAGTAAACTTGAGAGGTCTTGGGCTCATGCTGTGTCTGAACTGAACAAGTGTAAGAACCCTCATCATAGACATCCACCTTCTGGATTCGGAGGCTGTACTCCAGAGAATGGCGTTTCTCCAGCTCAACCCGGGGGTCCAGAGACCACTTGTCATGCCCAGCAAAAATGATGCCAGAACGGTTCAACCAGGCCACCTTCGAATTCTTGTCCTCTACAACGCACCTGGCAGAGCAGAATAACAACATTAGAGTCTTAGCCCATGTGATTGGACTCGACAAGACAAGTGAAGAAAAATAATTATATGCAGGATAAACCATTGCTATGCTGTTTCTTAGACTCTTAAGTATCATTACTATTTGTCCTTTAAGATCTAATTACCAACCAATGGATGAATGTCATTATATTAGACTCAATACAGCAATAAACAATCTGAGTATGAGTAAAACAGGCAAATAAAGTTAAATGAGTATTGATTTCCCACTGGGTTATCTTCTTGTCTAGGAAAAGGTCATTTGTACAGAACTCCATCTGTTTAAGTAACTTTGAGAATTAAATGATTGATAATGTGGCACATTTACTTAGTTCTGAATTGTACTTATTCTTTCATAAGCATTTTCTAAGTCTTATGTGATTATATATTCAAATTATGCCCTACCACTGTAGAATTTAGATTAGATTTCAGAGTTCATATCTGATTCATATGAGTTTAGAATGCCCACTATCAAGAGTAAGAAGTTGGTAAAGCAGGTCTAAGGGTAACTGGGTAGGTGTTGTGTGAAGGTAATCAAAGCTAGCATCACCTTGCCTAAGTATGGTTCCAACAATTGAGGGCAGCAGGTTTTCTGCTGGCAAGAGACAACTTGCTACCAGCATTTCTGGCCACTTTAGAATGAAGTCAATTTCTTATGAGAGATGAGGAAACCAATTTTGTAGTTCCTATTCCAAGAAGGGTGAAGAAAAAAATGCTTATGTGAATGACTACTTATTTTAGAAACCTAACAGTCTCTTTCTGAAACTTAAAAGGACAAAGAATACATATTAGTGGAGAAGTAAAAATTTCACGGTGAGTGCAGTTTTCTTCAATTCTAGCAAGAATCTGGAAATGAAAAAATCAAGCAAAAAAAAAAAGAAAGAAAGAAAAGAAAAACAACAACTCTCTGTATCACTTTGGCAAGATTTATATCTGCCCCACAGGAAAATTGTCCTAGACACTGTTCACCGCTGCGAAGCCAGCTGCTCAGCCCTCTGAGGAATGAGGGATGGACAGAAGGAGCGAGGGGCATAACAGCAAAACAATTAAAACACCGTGTTCCCCTGTATTTTCCAAACCAAGTTAAACCCAGGTTTCCTCTCAGGTCAAAACAGCCAGGCATAGAGATTCCAAATCCATGCAAACACAGGAAATGGATGTCTTATCCACAGGCTGTCCACTGTAGGGATACAGAGGCCAATTTGTATCTTTCATGAAAACAAGAAAAGCTGAGTGCTTTAAAAATTCATCATTTATGGTACAGAAGACCTCTTGTCCCATTAACTTTTAGTGAATTATATATTTATTTGGCATAAATATTTTATTAAACTTTTTGGGTGCCATGGTATATAGGTCTTTCTTTTCTTCTCCATATATTGATTTTCATGAACACAAGTAGATTAAGGTATCGTTTAGTTTCTCCATTACTCAATATTTGTTTCTCTGCCATAAAATATTATTGGGATTAATTATATGCATTTGATAATTTAGAACATCTCCACGAGGAAGTGCAAAGCTAACTTTATGAATACTTGCTGCTTCTTTCCAGAATCTAATTTACTTTTCCTGTTCTATTTTGTATAGCATCATTTCTCTGTCACTGGTGATATTGTGACACTCCTCAACATAGAATCATTTATAAATTAATGCACGGTTTGCTGTCTTCTAGATCGTAAATAAAATTGATGTAGATTCACTGTGTTTTCCTTTTCTACTGAGAAGAATGAAAATATACCTCTATAAATGGATTTTAAATCTTCTATCACATTTTTCCTTTCACTTTTCTCATCTACACAGCTCAGCACAGCAGTGAGCAGATGTACTACATCATGGGGATGTACTCTGAATGCTACTTAGCCTAGCGTATGGCCCTAATACATTCATTTTGAAAAAAAAAAATACTATATAACTTATTTTACACAAACATAATCTAGCATTCAAATAAAGATATGAAATTTCCCTTATTCATTAAGGCACCTCCCCAAACTAATCTAGTATAAAACAATAAATGCCCGGTAAATGTCTTTTGTGAGAGCTAACAGTGTCACACATGGTTACCTATATTCCACTCTCCTCCCCCAATCCCAAGCTCTACAGCATCCACAAATGCATTGGGCAAATTTCCTTAGCAGCACAAAGTAGAGTGTCTAAGAAAGGTCTTTAGAGTACTTTCTATATTTTGGCAATTTTTGTCAATGAGAAAGTTAAAATTACCACACAGATCATTATTAAAAATTATTCTCTGAGAGGATTCAAATGTATCTTGCCTAAAGAAATAATTGACTATTTCAGCAAAATTGCCAGACCTATAAAAATGTATCTACTGAAACAATATGTTATGCAGAAATTTGGCTATGATAATCTTCATAACATCTTATTTTTACATTATATTTCATCTATATTTATTTTTTAAAATTTACCTTTTACATCCAAATAAGTGAAAGGTGTGTTAGAATTCACACACATACATATATATTTATTCATTCTTTTTTCTAAATCAGTATATAGTTGGCCAACTCCAAGCACCAGAGCACAAGGTAGTATTTTTTCAAAGGATACCGCTCTTCTAGATATTTAAGGGTTCTTTTCTTATGTAGTCAAAAGTTTCAAAGTAAATGCACTGATTCTATAAACTAGGTAATCATATTTCTACAATGTGACTAAAACTTTCATACTAAAAAATGAGCAAATTTCAGAACTAATTAATTTTAAAATCTTGACTTAAGGTAGCAGCTATTTTAAACCATAAGAAGTGCACACAAAAAATTATATACTAAAAATCATAGTTTTTGTAGAACTTCTGTTGGTTAAGTGAAAATACCCATTTACACATGGTAGACACAGAATGCCTAGCTATTTTAAAATGAGGAACTCTTGATTAAATGCAGACCCAGGTTCCCAGCATGTACAAACTAGTAAGCATCATGAACTTGCATCTAGGAGGTAAGCTGGCTGGCTTCACTGTGCATCTTGTTCACAGAGTAAACAAGAATTCTCATGCTATCATATTATAATAACGAATTATCCCCCACTCAGAATGCTACTTTGGTACTAGACAATCTAGTTCAAAACTGGATACCTAATAATTTTTTTCCTCCAAAATCAGCCTTGGCAAAATCAGGAACAGTGTGAAGATAAGTGTATTAAAAATCTGTGTTTTGTGTTCTTTGGATTTAATAAAACACTTCCTCCAGGAGTTCAAGATGTTGCAAATCATTACACAATTTAACCCTAAGGATAGGCTAAAGGGAGAGCAAGTGTTGTGCCAAAAAGAGAGGGACAGAGGATATCCTTTCACTCTAGGCAGGATTTCTGTCAGGCAGCTGAGGGCAGGTGATATAATATAGAGTGCCACCTCTTCAGGACATCTTCTCTCATTAGTATCTGATCCTCTTACATGGCTCCTTCTTATGACCTCATTATAATCTACATTGCATTAGAGTTATTTGCACTTATCTTTCTTCACAAGCTTATTTATGACAGTGACCCTCCTGGAATTCACCTATGGCACCTTAATGGGTCCTAGCAGCATAAACCCACCATGTATACGGGAGGCACTCACTGAAATGTAGAATAAATAAACTGAATTTAATTTAATAAATTGCTATCAGGTAAATTACCAAATATTTTTAAATGTCTAATAGGTACAGAATAGAAGGATAGTTATTTTAACTTTTCTTAAGAAAATTAAAATGATCAGATACAAAAGAAAAATTCAAAGGGAATTACTATGTATGGCAAAGGAGATTTAAAAATATGCTCAGTGTTTCCACTATGAAGAAAGGTCATCCATGGGAATTAAATCATCTAAATTGCATGTGAAAACAAGCAAAAAGAAGCATAAAACACTAGATAATCACTTTTGTGGGTTGCTCATTTTAACCATGAATCCTAAAATATCTTGTGAGTTATTTACCTTAACTATGAACTTTTGATTTTTAAAAATTGGCTTAAAAATATAAAAGAAAAGGCAAGCAAACATTTCTATCTTCTCTTTTCAGTATATCTCAATCCATAAAATTGTCACAAAAAAATCAATGTACCCATAAAAATCTCAGTATTCGATCTCTGAAAACATTTTACATCAGATATATTATGCACACTTATACACACAGGTACACTGACAATTCCACTCATACTTCATAAGTCTGGAGATTATGCTTTCAAAACAGTGAATATAATTGGAGGCAGAAAAAAATGCTAAATTCAGTTTGTGCCAATAGCTTGCTTAATAGCATATTCACTAACAGTATATCCATGACGTAAGTGATACACATCTATCAGATATTAAGCCTATTTAACTGCTAATAGACACAAATCTTCATTTTTTAACAAGAATTACTGGCTGCTAAGAATGTACCAACTTAGCATTATTAGAATTTAACTTAAACTTTCCTCCATTTCTGAAGAGTACAATTTGGTATTTACTCATTGATAACAAAGAATTATATTTTATTTAATCTCTCACTAGTTATCTATCCTCATATTTTTTTTAATTATAAGGACTGAGGGAAGTGGAATAGGAGGAATAAAAGAGATTTATTTCTTAAATTAAAAAAGAACAGTTAAATGAATGGTTCTCAAATGGGTGCAGTTTGTGCTTCTCGATGATATTTAATAATATGTGGAGACATTTTTTGGTTATAACAATTGGAGGGGGGAGGTTGCTTCTGCTATCCAGTGGATAGAACCCAAGAATATTGTTAAATATCCTACAATGTAAAAGAAACCTCCCCAACACACATCTATGACAACAACATATTCCATCTAAAAATGTTAGGGTCAAAACTGAAAAACCCTAATTAGACCTTGTTTTTTTTTGTTTGTTTGTTTAAATATCCAGAAACACAGGGCAAATATCTACAGTGCAATGGAGTTTTTTTCATAAGCATATATGCTTCTTAATTTACAAAGCACTTAATTCCCAATAGCAATATAAAATAGAAAGCAACAAATGAACAAACAAGACAAACAAACAAAAGACTCACACACAGACAACAGTATCATGGTTACCAGAAGGAAAGAAGATTGAAGAAAGTAGAAGAGGGTAAAGGGGGTCAAATATATGGTGATGGAAGGAGACTTGACTTTAGGTGGTGAACACACAATGAGGTATACATATAACGTATTATAGAATTGTATACTTGAAGGTTATGTAATCTTAGTCACCAGTGTCACTCCAATAAATTTAATAAAATTTAAAAAATCTCTGAATTATAAGTCAAGTTCATGAAAGAGACACTACAATAAAGACTAGTGATGTTCTGGTTATAAGTTTACCTTTTTTTTTTTTTGACATTTGTGATTCTCCCTATTTTAAAAGATGTAGAATAATTCATGATGAAAATGGGAGAGAAGTCTTCAAGAATGTGTTAGCCCTTTTTTTTTTAATGCTTTTTGCTTTGTAATTTTAACCCTATGAACAAAAACCTTAGTGAATCAGCAAGACTATCATATCTTTCCTGTAGAAGGACAGATGCTTGATCTGGGAAGTAATGGTGTACAGTCTCAGTATTAAAGTGTGGACCTGGGAAGAGTTCCAAGCAGAGCATGAAATAAAGTATGAAAGAAGTATCCCAGATTCTCCTGAGTCAGCAGTTTTCAGTCTGTCATATTAAGTATAATAAATTCCAACAACATATATGCAAACATATTGAAAAAAATGACGTTAGTTAAAAGCCAAAGTTAAAGAATTTTGAATTATTAATCATTTTAGATCCCTGCTTCATTACCATGTGCTAAGATTTTTTTACAAATTTAGTGCCATGAAAATACAATTATCCAATACTAGTACCTAAAAATCTCATATTGAGTATATAAATTTGCATATCCAAACACACACACACACCCACACACATTTTTATAGCAACAACCTGAACTTCTTAAACTGACACTCTAAATATAAATAATTCTTTTTTATTAAAAGTATTGGGGTGACATTGATCAACAAAATCTAATGTTTCAAGTGTACAATTCAACAGTAGCATATATATTGCATTGTGTGTTCACCTCCCATGCATTTTAAAATGAAACACAGTAAGAAATAAGAGAATCATGGGTACTCACTGCTTAACCTTAGACACTAATCTTTGCCTACAACAAGAAGCTTCAGCACTCTAGCTACCTTGTTCCCATCTCTACTCCTTTCCAGACTTGACTTCTTGCTTTGAACCTGCCTGTTCTCTTGGCTTCATTCTCTTGTTCTTGTGTATGTTTGCTCTCTTAAATTTGATCCTCCTGAACCAGAAACCATATGCACATGTGTATATGTGCACACACCAACTAAGGGTGGACATTCAAGAGAGGATGAGGACACAGAAGTAGTAAACCACAGGAATCAAATTCATTGAATCTATCTCTGGTCACATTGATTCAGAAATGTGTATACACCTGACGGAGAGTTAGAATAAAAGACATACTGTTTAGTTCCTGAAGAGAATGAATTATAGTTCTGGCCTTCAGTTTATTTCCTACTGGAACACAGGTTAAGTCATTTAGCCTTTCAATACCTTAGTTATTTTTATAAGTAAAGTGAGGCTAATGATACTTACCTCAACCTCTTAGAACTACTCACAGACTAGTGCTATTAATAAAAGTAGGTAATATATAATATACATGGAAACATGTCATAAGATGTAAAACAGTATCTATACTTATACTAATTCTATCTCATGGCAGAGTATGATAGACAAGAAGAAAACAGTCATAAACAGGGGTGACTATAATTCTAGGGCAGTCTGTGCTCCTCTTGCTGTCACAACTGTATCATCTCTATATTTACATAGAAGAAAACAATGAAAAAAAAGAAAGATAGGAATAAAAAGACACCAAAGTTAAGGCTGAGACTAGAGAAAACTGATTCCTAAACCAGTCACAGCTGGAGTTAGGATTAATCCCAAGAACATTTATAAATGGTTGAAAAACAGCTCTCCTAAGGTCTTTCCAAGAGTTTCCAAGTCACTTTTTAAAATATATCATCTTCTTAATCATATCACAACTCAAGATCTCCATTTTCCTGTCAATGGTGAAGTGAAAAGTCAAGTTTCATAGTTTCATAGCTCTAGGCAAGTTACTTAGAAAAGAACAGCAGAAGGGTGAGGTGGTTCTGGGTTCATGCTGAGGAGTTAGTTTCTGGCTTGCATTCTAGCTCCATCATATGCTCACTCTGTGATCTTAGGACATTTGCTTAACTCCTCTGTGCCTGGGTTTCTTTATCTGTAAAATGAAGACTATAATAGTATCTTCTTCAATGGGTAATTGTAATGTTTACATGGGTTAATTATAAATACATAGAGGAGTACATGGCCCTAAATGTGTCCACTATTACCAAAGAGCTCTAGTGTTTTTTCTCAGCAAAACAGGAATAATAAATCCTATGACTGTGTTTATGAAATGGGTTAAAGTTTTGAGTACCCAGTGAGCTTTGGAAGAGTCTAATAAATTTCTGTGCTGGTCACTTTTCATAATTTGAATCATGGACAATCATACTATAGAAATCTCTTTTGGGGGGCTAAATCTAGTAACCTCCAAATATTGCTGTTTAATCCAATTCCTTTCTTATTAATGGCACCTCCAGGGAGACCGCCTTTAAGGGGCTTACATTCTTTTTCATCTTGTCCCTCTGGTCAGCAGTCGGTCCCCTAAAGCTTATGGATTAAATTGAAAGAAGGATGACACAGCATGGTTTGAGTGCAGAAGTGTAAATCAAGGTTCTAATGTCATCCATGAAATATTTTTGAAAGATTTCGGCATACCCGTGCATAGGCAACTCAGGCCTTAAATGCCTCACAACTTTTGATCAGATCTAGTTAGAACCCACACAAAGTTCTTTCTTCAGGGTAGCTGAAACAGAGGACAACAAGTGATTCATTCTATACTTTTTGATCTGCTGAGATCTCCTTGGCAAAATTGGGATTCCTCCTGGAATAGATGAGGAATACTGTATGCTTTGTAGACCTTCAGGTTACAAGAATGAGGCTTATTCCTTCTCCTTCTCAGTGTGTCAGTGGCTATTATACTCTCTCTGAATCCATAATATTTTCCTCTCCTTTGAACTAGGGATTCTCCTCTTCCCTCCACACTGGGTTGAGTGAGGATGAGAAACAATGTTAAATCTTGCTTTTGTTTTGATTTTTGCTATGAGTCTCTGTTCTCTGTGAAAAAAAAAATTCTTTCATTTAAAGTGAAAAAAAGAATTGCCTTTAGCTCTACCTTTGGAAAAGTAAAGTTAGTGTTGGAATCCTGGCTCAGATTTCTAGTTAAAATTTTTACTTCTTCTGCAATTAAAATTTTGTTACCTTGTGAGTCATTACAAAGTAAATATCAAAAGTATTCTAAGTTCTAGAAGAAAAAAAAATATGTTCTGTACCATGTAAGTTTTACTCTCTATCTCATTCCAGCAGTAAGGAGGAATAAAAGTACTTACAATAATTATAATGCATGCAGGATGAAAATTCTGTTGTATGAGGCATGACTATAAAGTTAAGATACTATTTTCCATAAGTATCACTTGAAAATCCAGCCCCTTACCTTATAATCTTATTATATACAGCATTATGTAAATTTGTTATCATTGGAGCAAAATGTTATGACTCATCATTACATGAATTGAGATATAATTTGGATCTAATTATACTCTCTAAAATATGACAATTAATAGATACAGAATGTATGATTTAATGGAGTAACATATAGTAACTAAGTAAGTAAATAATAGGTAGTAAGACTATCAGGACTACCTTTAGAAAAGGGCTCTGCTGTCTAGTTTGCACTCAACTGTAAGGGGTAAAGGTAAAAAGAAATAAAGGCAGATAAATACAAAAAGCAAAAGAAGTGTTCAAATTTTAATAGGATACAAATGTGAAATAGGGGACTCTAGTAACTGCAAATTGAAGGAGCACATATTATCAAACAGATTCATCTTAGGCAAAGGAAACATAGTGGTCTCCTCCTCTGGCTGACAAGAAGCCAATAAATCAATGATGAATGCTTATAAATCACAAGGACACTTCTCACATGGAGAATTATAATCTTAGGAATGCTTCTGACTTCTATGCTTGCTTTTTCATTGCCCACCATCCATCTCACCTCTCCTCCTATGTTTCCTGTCACCAAAATTGTTTTTTCCCAGCACTTTCTTCTGAAGGGCGTTGCTATGGAAAGGCCTTCACCCTTATGTGACAACCTATTTTTCTGTTTTATTCTTCTTTTTCTATCATTTTTATTCCTCATCTAAACCTTTCCTTGAAGGCTGTCTTTCATGAACAGATCAATTATCAGGAGGTGAATAGGACTTGGAATCAGGTGAGTTCTGAAGGAATCAGAACTTCCTTCAGAAGTTACCGAGAAAATGGGCATGAGGGTCTCAAGAGCTGAAGAGTTTGAGATAAAACCCCACCTGGGAGAGCTCTTGTAAGGAACTCAGCTTACTCAAACTGAAAAACGATATTTTAGACTGTAATCTTCGGCTTACATAAAGCACTGACCCTGACAGGGAGATAAAGCTGAGAAAATGTAACTGGTGTCTGGACTTTGGAAAGAGAGACAGTCAAAGGCCACCACCTCTTGTACTACTACATCCACCATGTAACTTAACAGAAATTTCAGAGCCAACTTGAATTAAAAAGAAAGAGCTGCAGATGCTTCAAAGTAAAGGCACACTCTGAGTTCTAAGAAGACTCCTATGATTCAAAAGTACCATCTCTTTAGTCTGAGAGCATTTGTAGTCCACTTTCCCACCCTCTCTGTCCCTGGGGCACTCTAGCTTTGAGATGTAGGAGAGGCATCTTCTCTCAGGATGACTAAAATTATTGCTGTTAAATGAAGAAAAAATAGGCAGAGAGAGGGAAAAAGCTAAATTTAAGAGATGATAAATAAGATATTGTTCTGAAATTGTTTTTCTATTTCTTCTGAATTGCTTATCATCATTTATAGTCAAGACTTTTTGACATGGCACTAAGAACTCTATTAAAATCTCTTTATGTATTCAAGAAACTAAACTGCTGAATTCCTTCTAAATTCCCAGTTTCAGTTAGTGGAATCAAAATCCATCCATTAACCATATCTAGTAGCCACAGAGCTAACCTTGCTTTGTACTCTTTTATGCTACCAAATATTATTTTTACATCTTCCCACCTAAGATTAACCTCTACTCTTCATCCTCACTGCCACAACTACTGCATAGAATTTACTCATCTATTGTCAACATCACTTTCAACTGCGGTTATAACTTTCTGACTGGTGTTCTAGTCTCCAATATTATATCCCTTACTTATGGCTATACCCAATCTTTATAAAGAACAGAAAATATCTGAAGTTGATATTGTAATCTTCTTGCTTAAAAACACTTGCTCTTTTTACTTGTAAAAGTTTAAATTGATTAGCATAATATGTTAGCTCAACCTACCTTTCCAGCTTGATCTTTTGATATTTAAATTCCCTCTCTGCCATGAATCATATTCTTTATTCAGAGTCTAACTTCATTCTTCCCAGCTCTTGTTTTCCTTTTACCTAAAGGATCTTTCACAATATTTTTTTATTTGGCAAGCTCCTACACAAAATCCATCTCAGATGTGCCCGCATTGTAAAGCATTCTCCAGTTTCCTGTTCATTCTAGCATTTTATTTATTTGTTTGTTGTTTATTTATATTAAAATAATAAAATCAAATAGGTTTCAAGTGTACAATTCAGTAATATGTCATATGTATATTGCATTGTGTTTACCACCCAGAGTTAAATTTCCTTCCACCACCAAATATTTGATATCCCCTTACCCTTATCTACGTCCCTCCTCCCCACTTCCCTCTGGTAATCACTAATCCACTGTCTGTTTCCATGAGTCTCTGTTTGTTTGTCATGTTTGTTTGTTACTTTTAGTTTTATATACCACATATGAGTAAAATCATATGGTTCTCAACTTTTTCTGACTTATTTTGCTTAGCATATTTTCCTCAAAATCCACCCATGTTGTCACAAATGGCAGTATTTCATCTTTTCTTATGGTTGAGTAATATTCCATTGTATATATGTACCACAACTTCTTTATCCAACCCTCTTTTAATGGATATTTCTGTTGTTTCAATGTCTTGGCCATTGTGCTATTCTAACACCTTTAATTCTTTATTTTTCTGCCTCTATCATTACTTCAGAAGCATAATCATGTATTCTCAATATTTACATCTCTAAGTACCTGATTACAGGTACCTAAGTATCTAATTGCCTCACGAATATATAAAATCACTTAATAAATGTTTAGCAGGTGAATGAACATACCAAGACCTTTTCCCTCTCATTTTGCCTTTTTAGAAATATCTCCTTTGTAATATAATCTTGAAGGTAGAAGAATCTTACTATTTCTAGTAGTTTCAAAAGAGAAGTGGAGTAGATCAAGACCCTTTTGTCTTTTCTAAACCAGCAATCTTATCTCCCTTCATTAGCTGCTACCATTTTCTCAGCCTTTCTTTATCTGAAAGAGATGATAATATCTTTTTAACAATGTTATTATAACATATGGTTATGCTATAATAGATATATAAATACAAAATGTTTAATAAGAAATAAAATAAATAGTGGAAACTTTGTAATTCAAAGAATTTCTGAAAATATGCTATACAGTGAAAACAATAAGAGTTTTCAAATACATTCGTGCCCCTCTTCTGTCTGGTAGACTTGAGTATGATCTTCGGTATTACCTTATTGGTGTCCCTGTCCCAAAGGTTCACATTTCAGGATCCAAATGAACATTTAAGATCTGTATGCAGATGCCACACTGAGGATTTACCACCTTCTGCAGTATAACCTAATCTCTATGAGTTTACAGAGAGCCTATGACTAAGGTATAACCAGTATTCTCATTGTTCATCTTTATTGATATAGGTTCATTTTATCTCATAAAATTTAAAAATTTTTTCTTTCCCTGATATACTTCACTCTGAAATTAGCAATTATTTTTTTTTTTCCTTCAAGATACTAATTGAACCAAGAGGACAACCAGGAAAGGTGATAAAGAGGTACGTGGAATGAGATTTTCTTCTTATCCTTTATTGCCTGGCAATGGACTGAATCTGGACATTCTAGAGTATTCCAGTCAATATGGGGCACTCTGGTCATTCAGATAAGACTTGTTCTATCTTTAATATTGGTAAATTTGTCCCACATTTCTTTTCTCCAATTTCTTCATTCTAAATATCAGTGTCCAAATCAGTAATCAGGACCAAGCAGAACTTTCCCCAAAATACAGAATGAGAGAAGAATAAACATGAACAAATATTTTTAATGATTTACATCTGAACTGACCTCAGTCAAATGAATAATAACATCTTACTGCTTCTTAAATCTTGCCCTTTCTTATCCTCTAAGGCTAGGTTTCCTAAAGTTCCTATTCTGTTACCTTCAATTACAGTATTCTCCAAAAGAACTCTGCTAAAGGAAGTAACTATTATAAGGAAGTAACTATTATAGTTCATCAAGGTATTGTTAATGAAAAGAGACAATAAACGTAAAATAGAGTCACTTGTAGTAAACTCTTGTCTCCAACCAAGACTTAATACCTAACCTAATCAAACTTACAGTCTCTCCCAGGAATGTAATCTGAAACCAGTCAACTTGAAATTTCATGGTCAATAGTAGTGAGGTAATCTGCCTAACAGACCCCTACCACTCCACTCCCTCGCCCAAATGAGGTAATCCACTCTTTCCTTGTCTCTGCTCCCTTCTGCTTATAAAAGTTTTCCATTTTGTAAAGCTTCTCAGAGCTCTATTCTATTTGCTAGATAGGATGGTGCTCAACTCATGAACTGTTGAATAATGCCAATTTGATCTTTAAATTTACTCATTTGAATTTTGTTTTTTAATGGTACATTCTTATATTCAAACTTCAGGAATAGAGATATGGATGGCCTTATTCAGAAGTAGAATATTTAATTTCCTTACTGCATTAATCACTATAT
>PVKZ01005444.1:0-10000 GCA_004027375.1 Macroglossus sobrinus | reverse complement strand
AATCACTGTTATAAGCCTGAAACTAATATAATATTGTATGTCAACTATAACTGAAAAAAAATAAAAATATAAAAATTTAAATTAAAAAAAATATTTTCAGCCAATCTATTGAGACTCTGTTCCAGCCACAGTAGGAGCATGATGTGAGAGGACTAACTGTCACACAGATTTCCCAGCTTTCCATGTTGTCTACTGACTGCCAAGCACATCCCTCTCAATAGAAACCAGTTTGAGACCCGAAAGTAGGATAGCTGGCTGTGGACTGCTGTATAGCTAAGCAAGCATTGCCACTGAGAAATGGCAGTACAGGTAGTAAATGTCTTCCTTTGATCAATAAGAAGTTTTATTTCTTCTGATTGGTACCTAACAGAAAGCAACTCCTGATATTTGTGGGTTCGTGAATTTGCAGTGTGCCAAGAGTTAATTCTTCATTTTCATGAATGCAATTAGATTGTTCAAAGAGTTTATTTGGAATCACTTAATAAGTGATGATTTCAAAATATCCCTATTTTGAAGCTTGAACTTATAATATCCTATGTAAAAGTAGATTTTCACAAAATGATACAGTTTGTGATCTTAGTAGTCAGTTTTTTTTTTTTTTTTCCTTCTTTCCCCCCACGTCTTAATGCTCATTTTTCAGCTATGGGTTATGGAAAATTTGTTCAGTATATTATTTGCACAGATTTGAAAGACTATCTGTTTCTTTTCTGTTTGTTTATTCTATTAATTTATCAACTAATTTTGGTAATGACATTCACTTCCTTTTCACTACCCTCCTGATAAGAGTTTTCTAATAAAAGAGATATATTGTCTGGCCGTTTTAGAAAGTATTTTCAGTGAGGTTGAGGTAGCTGTTATGAATGTTGGTGCAAAATCAAGGAGACTCTAATAACAAGTTGGCAGCATATAAAAACCACTCAGTTTCTGCTAACTACGGCTAAAAGTTTCAGAGGCAAAGTTAGGGAGCTGAATAGAAGGGTTTGGATAACATAAAACAACTTCTCCTTCAGCATTTGAAAGGTAACTCTGAGATTTACCTGGATAGAAGCTATGTGCTGTGGTGAGGCCTGCTTTCTTGCAGGAATAAGACTTCCTAGTTGGACAACAAAACAGAAAGTTGTATTTCAACCTGGAATGCTGAATGACAGAAATTGGAGGGAGCTCTACAAATGCTTTTAACAGGACAGTTGAAGATCAGAATAGAGATACCCCTTAATCAGTTGTGGATCCGGAGACCACAATTGATTAAAACATGTAACTTTTTTAGAGATAGAGAGTATGCAAATATGTACACACCTCATCAAAAGGGCTCAAATGTATGATGGAAAACAGGATGGGAGAGAAGAACAGAATTCAACCTGATTATACAAACTAAACCTGCTAGTACATCCTTTCTTTTGAACCTAAGGGAGGGGTGTAGAATGAACAGTGAACTTAAAAATGACTATGATAAGAAAAAGTAATAAAAGATCTGGGAATGAGAATGGTTCACATCTGAAAAGTTATTCATTTAACAATTAAATGTTACAATCCCTACTCAACTCTTAAGTATTTTAACAGATGGGTCTTTTGATCCACAAAGCTCATGATATCTCTTAACGTTTTTAGAAACACTGTAACCAGTCTAGGAAATTTGCAATTAGAAAGACTAGATCTGTTAGAATCTGCAAGGCAGGTCTGGGAAGTCCTGGGAATTGTCAATAATTAGGGAAGAAAGGCAGGAGAGAATTTGGTTTGAAAGAACCATAAGGAAAGTTAACTATTCTCTCCAGGGAATCTTCTTTCAAACCACGGGGTCAATCCACCCCACATATCTTTGTCAATAATGATACCTAATTTCTCTTTTAGTCCACACAAGACTACTTTAATAACAGAAATTTACAGTCTTTTAAATTTACCAATAATTGATGCAAGTAATTTTTTTTACTTTTTAATCAATCATTACTTACCTACCTGCCATGACTTTAGCCTCCAACTTGTTAAGTTTGAGTTTCGATGTTATATACATATCCTTGATAATTCTGTGGCTCTGAGGGGAGATTCTGAAATATGTTCCTGAGTACGTGAGTTTACAAATCTAAAATTCCAGTGTTGATGCTTTTAAAAATATATATATTCAGGCAGATAAAGAAAAACAGAAATGTATCTATAGCAAATAGTAAATAAGAGAAATGAGAGAGTGTGTATGAGGCAGAGAGGAAGAAGCAATACAAATTTAGTGTGAGAGAGTAAGAAATAGAGTAAGGAAGAGTGAAATGAAAGAGGGATGTTACAGAGTAACTATTAGAGAAGCAGATAAAGTAGCATATATGAAAAGCCAAAGAAAATTCTAGAACAGATATTCAGAATGACTTGTTTTTTAAGAAAAGATATAGAAAAGATAAAATAAATAAGAGTATTTGTATTCAGAAATATTGTCATGCTCTCTTTGTTTTTATATCAAGCCCCACTCTACCTTCCACCCACTGTAAAACAGCAAACTTGAAGGATCAGTAAATGATGTAGAGTAGAAAAGTCTAGAAATTTAAAAATATTTTCACTGTATGCTTTATAGTTATAAAATAATATTTGTTCTGCACCAAAAATTCAAAATAGATAAAAAGTATAGATAAAATAAAATCAATCAGAATATTAATGATGATTATCTCCAGCAATTTAAAGTCATGCAGTCACACTTATGTTTAATTTGAATTATGTTGAGCTTACAATTTATATATTTATACACTTATATAAATGTATATAACTTTGAACTCTACCTTTAAAAATGACTATGTTAGACAAGTAGTGCATGTTAATCATTGAATAATATAATTTCCCTCTTACTATTTACCAAATAGGTGTTCAAGGTATTCCCATGAAATAGAAATCATAGGGCAACTCACATTGATGTCTGTGCAGTATACCATGTATGAGGGTAGGCTTTGATGTTAACTCAATCTGCTCAGTAAAACTAAACTTAGATGAGGGAGTTATTGCCCTAAGCCAGCAACTACTCTCCTTCACTACTACTCTTAGGATTTGTGATTTCTAGGCTGTCCTTAATGAATGCTTGGCTGTGTCCCCAAGGTGCATTTGTTGCTGCACAGTGTGGGATTCTGAAGTTAGTATAGTATAAACAGCAAAAATAGTCTAAGGAAGTTAAAATCTCAGCTCCATAAAATATTGGCTATAATAATTTAGGCAAATTATTTCACCTAAGTTACAGTATTTCCATTGGATTGTTTTTGCTTCTAATATATCATTATATGCAAAGCTTTTATAGTAGTATCTGGCATATGAAAAATTATCATTAATTGCTGCAAATTATTGTTGCTATTGTCATTGTTGTTACTATTATTATTCCTTTTGCTATTATTATATTTACTAGTCACAAAAAGGAATGAATCAAGTGGGTCAATGATTACAAGATACAAAAAACACTGAAGTGGGGCCCAGGCATGTACACTTTGAGGAAAATACCAACTGAGGTATAATTTACCAAGCTGACCTTCTAAATTGGCAGAAGATAAAATACAGAAGACCATGTTGAAAATGTTGAATTTTATCTAAGCTCTGTGTTCCCAGAAAGCAACACTCCTCTCCATTTGTGTTCCAGGAAATGGCTAACCCCAGTGCTCTCAAAGAATATGAGGTAAGACTCATCCTATTCTTCCTCATGACTTCCATTAAGACTCTGATGACTCCCTGCCCTTATAAAACACCGGCCCCCTCCCTTTTTCTTATTGCAATAATGTGAATAATATCATTTTTGTAATTGTTTGGTACCTTTTGTCTTTCACATGTGTCAGAAAGTTCTTTGTGCCAGGGTTACCTTTTGGAAACAAGGGCTGGGACAGTGCATGGGATGTCAGGAAGAGGTTAGAAAGGGAAGTTTTTATTCCTATTTGGGTGTGAGTCTGCTCATTATATTATTCCTTATATATGCATTTGAGAAACACATTTTTTTAGTGCCTTAGGGACTGCTATTAGAAAACCAGAGATCCCTAGGTATAATAAAATCCTGAGATATAAAAAAATCAGACACTTAAGAAAGCAGTAGGTCCACTTTTTATACTCACAGATTTAAAAGAAATAGTAACTCTGTTTTTATAAAACACTAACAGTAATATTCTCAACATTTATAATCTTGTGATGCCCACCAAATTAGTCACACAATGAAAATACTGGAAGTAAATCCCTTACATAGATTTCAGAGTCTAATAATTTGCCTACACTTCAGATCATTTTTCTGTGAGGGTCATAAAGTTAGGAATTTGGCACTCTTTGTCTGCTTAGTTTAGTTATTATGTCAGCAGGGTGCAGAGTCCCTACATTTTATTATGTTTTCCTTTATTCTGTGCCACTGGGTTAACAGCTGAGTATTACTGCTTTTAGTATCTAGGATAACTTGCTAATGTAGATGCTTTTCAACAGTTTTTTATGAAATGGAAGGAATTGTTTTGCTTATTACTCATCTCTTTATAGTTATTTGTAGGTTTTGAATGTCTTTGAAAACACTTTAAATGGAATCTTTAGTCTAGCTCAGACTTTATGAATGATAACATAAAAACAATGTAGCTTATTTTTTCTTAAAATAAGCCAACACATTTATGTTACTTTTAATAGAGACTGAATAGAGGACAAAGCCAGAAGGGGCCTTAATAGTAAATGGTAAAGGCCAATGTTTGTAGAGCATCTGTTGTGTGCCAGGCACTATTCAAATATATTTATGTGTGTTATTAGATTTAATCCTCACAATTCATGTGAGGTAAGTACTCTGATTATCGTCATTGGACAGACAAGGAAAATGAATCATAGTTAGGTCAAGGAATTTAATAAATGGTGTCTTAGAGAATGGCATCTAGTCCATTCTGAACTGTTTGCTTTTTATATCTATTACCTCTGTTTGCCTCTGTTCTGAGTTCAGTATCCTATTTTCTGTAGAATATATCTTTTTTGTTCCTACTTATTTAGTCATTTTGGTGAAATACATCCTCCAGTAACTTCTTTTTCTTTTTCAATTTCATGATAGAGCTGCTTTATTTTGCTATAGTATTTTTATAACAATTTTGTTGCTATAGCTAAATTACATTAATGTGATCTACCAACATAAAAAAACAGATATGTTTTTTTGACAATTTCCATTCATTAGACATTGCAGACAATGTTTAAAAACTTCCTTACTTAAAAGTCCAAGTTGAGGGAATGTCAATATTGGCCAACATGTTCTAATTTTGCATCTTTAGATACTATTAAATAAAATTTATTCATCATATTACTTGAAATTTACTTGGGAGAGAGAAACATTTTTTAGATTAACTAAAACCAACTCAGTAAAAAACTTAAATTATAGAATATATCATGTGATGTTATGATTTTTGTCTGCATTCAATAACCTAGAACTAATGAACTGCTATCTAATAATGATCTGTAAGAGAAAATATAAATAGCAAAACACCAAAAGATACATAAATCCATATAAAGTATATTAGAATTAGGTATGATACTCTTGGATAATATTGTAAAGGCAAAAAGCTATGTTACAAGATGATTGAGTTTTAGGGGCTTTTAAAAAATAATTAATTTTTTTTCCCAATTATAGTGGCCTCCAGTAATTTCTTGATTAAGATGTGTGACATGTATTTAATATTTTATAAATTTTATGTCTATCAATCAAACATAACGGTAAAGAAAAATCAACTTTGTTCAAAAAAGAGCTTTAGATTGGAAATTATTTTCCTGTAGAATTTTAAAGATATTTCTCATTGGATTCTAAGTCCCAGTTTTGCTATTGAAAGGTCTAAAATCACAAGTCACTTTGATAACGGATCCTTTGACTGTGACTTTCTTTTCTATTCTTTTTCCTACTTGGATGTTTACTAGTTCCTTTCTTTGTCCCAGTGTTCAAGGCAAAGTGCCTTGGGATGGGTCTACTTTCTTTCATTGTGCTTTCAACCATTTTGCCCTGGAAACATATTCTTCAGCTTAGGAAATTTTTATTGAACTCTTTCATTGATGATTTCCTCCATTTCTTTTTCTTTACTTACTTTTCTTTGTAATTAATATTATTTAGATGGTAGGTCTCCTGGACCTGTTTCATAAGGTAATCTTTTTTTCCTTCCTATTTTCTACCTTTTTGTCTTTTGCCTCCACCTTCTAGGAGATTTTCACAGTGTTTAATGTCAATGTCTATTGAGTTTTTCATTTCTACTGTCATATTTTAAATTTCCAAGAACTCTGTGTATGGGTATAAAATCTTTTCTTGTCTAAGACTATTAAATAATATTTAAAAGTTTTCTCCTGTTCAAATCCTCTCTCTTTTCTTCCAGTTGCTTTTACCTGTTTCTATTGGTTTCTCTCTTTGGTGTGAGGGGCATTCCTTAGGTATCTAGTAATCTTTGTATACTACTAATATTTAAAATGAAATATAAGAGAGTTATTGCAAAACTCTCTCGGAGCCATGCTAAAAGTTAGAATACCATGAGGCTTCTGTGCTGTAGAGTCCATGTATAGGTATTCTGGGCAAGAAGTCTAATTGAGCCCAACCTTCTAATCATCTTGTCAAGGTACCAGACAAGTGAGTGGAACCTATCTTGCAGACTGAATCACATGGAACAACCTCAGACAACAATACATGGAACCGAAGAATCATCCAGTCAAGTCTTGTTCAAAGTCCTGGATCTTGAGATATAACAAAATGATTGTTGTTCTAAGCCACTAAGATTTGGGTAATTTTTCATGCAGCAAGGAATAATCAAAACATTAGGTTTATATGAACTAATGTGGAAAGGTGATGTCTAACATACTGTTAAGTTAAAATAAATGCAACTTGTATAATGACTTTAAAAATAAAAACTGGAAATTCTGACTGTGTGGGTGGGACTCCTTGACTGGAAGCTTTAATGTAAGAAGACCTGGCTATGCTATTTCTTAGAGGAACAGGAAAGCCTCTCCACCTCAACGCCTGCTTCCCCCCGTTACCATTATTTTTAAGTTTTATTTTTTTAAAACAATTTTAGATTTACAGAACAATTGCAAAGTCAGACAGACTTCCCATAAACTGCACACAAATTTCCTCCTATTAACATATTACATTAGTCTGGCAAATTTGTCACAATTAATGGGCTATTACTGATACATTATTATCATTAACTAACATACATACATTATTCATATTTCCTTAGTTTTTGCTCATTGTCCTTTTTCTCTTCCAATATTACATCCAGGATGCCACTAGTTGATATGTCTTTTTAGGCTCATCTTGGCTGTGACATATTCTTAGACTTGCATTGCTTTTGAAGAGTTTGATGGTATTGAGGTATTTTGTAGAATGTCCCTCTATTGGAATTTGTCTGGTATTCTTCTCATAATTAGACTGGGTTGTGGGTTTGGGGAAGGAAACCACAGGGGTACCGTGAGATTTTTACTACCTTTTATTAAGAAATGTATGTGCTATAAACATGACTTGTCACTAACCTTTATCACCTGGCTGAGGCTTCTCTAATATACTTTTTTTCCTTTTTTTTTACACATTGTTCTGTTAGGAAGGAAGACACTATGAGCACCCCACAGTTAAGAATTGAGGAATTATACCCCACCCTCTAGAAGGCACAGTATATGTACAGATTACTTGAAATTCCTCTTCATGGGAGATTTATTTCTTCCCACATTTGCTTATTAAATCAATCACTTATTTTATATCAATATGATTTTATAGCTATTTTTATATGATACTTTTACTTATGTTTTTTAGATTTTTTCCTTTTGAGTTAATTATATTCCCCAGGAAAGAGTTATACAATATTCTGCATGGAAGTCAAAATCTGGTTGCCAATATTTTGAAGTCTCAGTGGAAAATTAGGGCTGGGTTTGGGGCATTAGTGTTTAATATGAAAATATCATGTATCTGACCCGCAACTATATCTGGTATCTCCCAGTACGGAGACCCTGTTTTACTTTCTCCAGAGAATGAACCTAAATTATTTTGCTTAGTT
Source organism: Macroglossus sobrinus (assembly GCA_004027375.1). NCBI lineage: Eukaryota > Metazoa > Chordata > Mammalia > Chiroptera > Pteropodidae > Macroglossus > Macroglossus sobrinus. The sequence goes on along the minus strand of PVKZ01005444.1, from coordinate 2,027 downwards.
TAACTAATGAGAGTCAGCTGGGGGCATGGAGACAGGAATTTAACTCACTTTTAAATATCACTCAATTTTACTTATTTTAGTTGCCCCTTCACCTCAACCTTGATCTTGCCCTTATTTCAGTGGTATATGGTGCTGCCAATTACCCCACAGAAGGAGGATTCAGGGGAAAGAATTGGTTTGGTTCTCAGCCCTCCTTTGTTACTGGCTTAAGTCTCAGCATTTCATGTCTGCTAAATCAGTTTCACTCATCCATTTGCTTTATAGCTTCCAAAATCGCTTTTGCAGTGTTCCCCTGCCTTCTTCTTCCCATCTCTCCTTGTATGTTTGTCTTTAGAGAAAAAAAAAAATCTCTTTAGAGCAGGTTTAGTAGAATTTTGGGGAGAGCAAAAACTGCATATGTGCTCAATCCACCATCTTTTCAGATTGACTCAGAATTACAGAGTTAGCTCTCTGAGACCAGAGATACTGTTTTGCTTATCTTTGTATCCACATTTTCCCCACACATGCCTGATGAAGGGTAGTAAGTAAATACTAATTGAGTCTTGTTCAATTGAAAATAGGAAGCAGAATTAGGACACAAATACAAATCTAAATCCAAGTTATTTCTTTTACATTACACTAAAATTCTACCTCACATCAATTATAAAGTTTGTATTTTCAATATTTAAAATAGAATTTTTTATTATAAGATAGTGTAGATAAGTACTTTTCAAATGTTTATGTGCACAAAAAAAATCCTGGAGATCTTTTAAAGGGCAGGTTCACATTCAGTAAATCTGGGTAGGGCTGAATCTCTGCTGGTCCAAGTACCACAAACTTGAATAGTCAGGATGTTTATTGATGGATTTATAGCACTATATATTCTGGCATTATAAAATGCCATTTCACACTTTATTTGTATTGCAGAGGTAGTATCTGCATAATAATTTTGTCAAAATCAGGACTTGGAGAGCAACAAGTTGAATTGTCCTGAGGAAAGAAAGAACTAGAAGCTCAAGTTAACCTATTAGTTGAGTGAAAATGTAGGATGTAATATGAGAGTGAAATCAAGTTTTAGAAAGTTAGATATATATTCATTCCACGGAGAACTTTGTTCTATCAGATAGTTATAAGATCGTTATCTGTGGAGAAATGGATGGCACTAGTGACGATTCCATGATTATACATGTATTATATGTATGTGTGTAATGCATGTACACACATTTATACTATACTTTATATATCTTATATGAAACTGATTTAACTATGAATTAACTATGCATGCCAGTAATATTTATTGAAATAGACAAGGATTAAGGCAAAGGAAAAATGACACTAAGAAAAAGAAAATAAAACAAGTATTGAGATTAGTATACAAAATATGTGCTTTGTACACAGAATATGTACACAAAATATATACACATTAATGACAGGGTTATCATAAATAAGGGTCTGTGCAGTCAGCTCAAAATGAATAAATATACAATCATACACATAACATACTTTGGCTAAAAAGGCAATTTCTTTAGTTTACTTTTACCAAGAGTAGACGATGTGATGGATGTAAAAGGACACCCTTAGAGTAATAGTCTTATAAGGCAACAAAAAATAATACATAATTGTTCAGACAAGAATTTATGTGCTAATGATAGATAAAAAGATATAAAGTTTCTTAAGGAGCTCACAATATTATGGAGAGACTAAGAAATTTCAAATAAGATGCGTTACAATAGAAGTAGAAGGTATGCTGGTAGCCCAAATGAGAAAGAAATTAACTCAGCCAGGGGAAGGGGATGGGGAACATGAACTAGTTTATAGAGTAAAAAATAAAATCTGGCCTGAAAAAAAAATGTATATTACATGTTTCCAAAATATCTAAGAATATAAGATCATAATCTAAGTGGGCTTTGTATTGTGGTCAAAATTAAAAACAAACAAAATAAAGAAAAGATAAGAGAAAAGAAGAGGAAAAAAGAAAAGAAGAGAAGAGAAGAGAAAGAAGAGAAGAGACGAGAGAGAGAAAAAAGAAAGACCAAAGAAAAAAGAGA
>PVKZ01005443.1:0-53377 GCA_004027375.1 Macroglossus sobrinus | reverse complement strand
ATATAATGTTATATATCAATTATACCTAAATTGTGAGAAGGAGGGAGGGAGAGAGAGAGGAAGAGGAGTAGGAAAAGGTGGAGGAGAAGAAGGAGAAAGAAAAGAAGAAAGAAAGAAAGAAAGAAAGAAAGAAAGAAAGAAAGAAAGAAAGAAAGAAAGAAAGAAAGAAAGAAAGAAAGAAAGAAAGAAAGAAAGAAAGAAAGAAAGAAAGAAAGAAAGAAAGAAAGAAAGAAAGAAAGAAAAGAAAGGAAGGAAGGAAGGAAGGAAGGAAGGAAGGAAGGAAGGAAGGAAGGAAGGAAGGAAGGAAGGAAGGAAGGAAGGAAGGAAGGAAGAAAGAAAGAAAGAAAGAAAGAAAGAAAGAAAGAAAGAAAGAAAGAAAGAAAGAAAGAAAGAAAGAAAGAAAGAAAGAAAGAAAGGAAAAAAAGAGATTAGAACATAGACACGCACAGCACAGACCATGTGAAGACTCAGGGAAAAGATAACCATCTACAAGCCAAGGAGAGAGTCCTCAGAAGAAACCAACCCTGACACACACCTGGATCTTCTACTTCTAGCACCCAGAATTGTGAGAAAATATATTTCTATTCTTTAAGCCTAGCCTGTGATCCTTCATTATGGCAGCCCCAGCTAAATATTACAGGCTCCAAAGTAATATGAAAGCCATGTAACCCATTCGCCTTCTGAGTCATTTATTTTTCAGGTTATTTGACTGCAGCTCATAATAAGGTTGTAGAATTATAAACATTGTTTAACATGAATGAAAAAGCTTTAGTCTTCACCCTCCAAGACCAAAGATGTGCTTCCCTGCTCCAGTCCCCTTGGGTTTTTTCCCCGCTTTTGGCAGAATGATAATATATCAGACTAGGAGTAGTCCTCAAAAAAATCTTCTTTATGAAAAAAAAAACTATTTTGAAAAAAATGACATTTCCGTTTTGATTTTTGAGATCTCACTGAATGCAATATAAAAAGTATATCCTCTTGGTGGAGGAATAGAGAAATTTGAACTGCAAAACTATGTTAGTGGAGATAGAAAAAAACTATATTTACTAATTCTCAATTTTTTGTTTCTCTCATTTCTCTCTCTTGTACTGTTAAAAAAAAGAGGCATAGAGGGTAACAGTTTACTAAACATTGTTTGTCAGCAGGAAATGATTTGGGATGGTATTGGCTAGTTCTTTCCCATTGATTTCTCTCAGGGAGTAATAGAAAGTTGGAATGCTAGATCAGCAGAGCAGGAAATTCCTGACAACCCCCACTTTCACATCTGCTGCCTCTTCTTGAATTCACTGACTGAAGTTTAACAGTGTCCCCAAGTTTCCTCAATTAATCTGTCAGTTATCAATTCCCTAACGAGTGACTCTGTATTTTTGGTAGATGAAAAACCCTCAAGTCCTTTCTGTCAGAAAGGTTAATACTGTAAAGATATTTGCAAAGAGGTAATGAGAATGGAACACTATTTGTATACAGCTTTTGCCACCCATTTGCATTCTGTTATCAGAATAGTACATTCGCAAAGTGCTTTCTTTATATGGCTAAAGATCTTAGCCATTCTCTCATGTAATCCTCAAGACAACACTTTCAGTAAGTAGGGAGTTATTGGTCTGGTCTTACTGGTTTCAGAGTGGTGTAAGAGAGGGGAGATTAGTGAGAGATGTCAACTGACTGAATAGGTGGACCTAGAATGCAGATATACTGTTCCCCATTTAGTGAGTTCTATTATATAAAAGTACATAAATGCTGCGCTTGTGTCACACATTTGACCTTTTTGACAATTTGAATATATCAGCATTTTTTTTAATCTGGTAGTTTGATTGAAATTACTAATCAATCAAGTGAAAAGAGTTACTCTTTTTGTACATGTAACCACTGCCTTAAGGTCTGTACTATTTGGGACACAGGTGTGCTTTGTTATGTTAGTGAGGTTCAAGGCAATTAATGTTTTTTCTCCTGTCGCCTATTTAGCACACAGCAAGGTTGGCCTCTTCCAGAATCCTCATTTGATCCTTGATTGCATTACAAAATATGATCAAAAGACTCCACCTCAATGGCCATGATTGTACTGCTTGCTAAACTCAATGGCAATTTATTTAAATATGATACTCTGCAGGAGAACTCCTTCAAAGAAAAGGCACAACAGGCAGTTTATCATTTCCATGCGAGGCATTTGGAGCTATTGCCTCTTGAAAGCATTGGAGAAACAAGGATAATGCTGGTGGAAGAGTTAAAATGTGATATGATCATAAGCCCTGCTCTCTATGAACAATGCTAGTTATGTCCTAGAGTTAATAGCTTGGTGGTCCCTTCTTAACGCAAATCAGCCTCCCAAATAGAGGGAAAAGATGGGTGGGTGGTAAGGAAATTAAGAGCATGGATTGTAGACAATAATGCATCTGAGATAATCGAGTGATGCAAGCACATTACAATTCAGTGTGTGGCAGAGTGCCGCTAATTGACTAAAAAGCTAACTCAGGCAAATATAAATTAAAGCATGTGCAGAACTGGATCATAAAAAATAGGAACAATTAGCACTGCAGTATGTGCACATCTGCAATAATCCTGTCTGATGCATCTTCCATTAATTAACTTTATTGGAAGAAAAAAATCAGGTCAACAGAAGGAAATACACAGCTTTTGGCCACTACAAAGCATTTCCAAACACTGACTAAGTTTGCCATGTGAATGTGTCAAATGTCTTCCTTTAAGACCAGAATAGAAAGGCAAAATGTCTCTTATTTGTAAAGCTATGATTTTTAAGCTTACAAAGTTTAATTTTTGTAAGTTCATTACCACAACTTTTATTCGTGTGTTAATTTTTCTCCCTGTAACATGCTTTTGGGGGTTTATGGCATAAATTATAATAAAGAGCAGGTTGAATAATTTCATTTATTTACACATGAACTGCAACTCAATCAAATCTATGACTTGGAATATGTAATGTGAAAAATTATTATGCTCCTGAATCTGAAAATACTTGGTTCTATAATTTCTGTTCAATAATGTTTTAAATATTTCTATATTCAAGTATGGAAAACAAGATTTTAGATCTTAATTAATACATAAAGATTCAATCAATGTGGAAAGTACTTTTAGAATGTAACAATTAATCCTTTCCAAAGTATACAAATAATTTAACTCCTAGCTTAATATGTGTGAAATATTTTTTACTAAATATTTGTTATTTTACCAGTATTTTCTGAAATCTCTAGTGTAGGCAGGAAAATTATCAGCTCTCAATAAATTAAGTTGTATATTGAGAATGACTATTTCTTAAATATATCATCCACTATGTTTCATTCTTATAGTCAATTTTCTTTTAAAAGATACAGCTCTAAAATTAAAAAATATATTTGTGCAGGTAACATTTATGTCAAAAAACGAAAAATTTTTTCTTAATTACGGTTGGAAGCAGTCTATGTTTTCTAATTCATGTAAACATCTTCATTTTTCTGACTCCAAATGTGCTGATACATTTGTTTTTTTTTTTACCAATTTTCTTGTTCATTTACAAAGAAAATAAATAATATGGCTATAAATGAAGGAATGCTTTGATTAATTAATTATCTTTGTTTAATTCTTTTGACAAAACTCCAGCTCAACAGAAATACTTTAAAAAATGTACTATTACCATTATGTGACAATGCACTTTGAATAATACCATTAAACGTATAATTATTATTCAAAAACTGTCAGTCTTTCTATATTTGTAGATATTAAAATTTTAAAAGCATTAAACACAATCTAGTGAGTTATTTTGCTACAAATTGAGCTTAATCATGGTAATAATTATATATTTAATAATTTTTTAAAACCAAAACCACTTTTAATATAAATGTTCTTATTAAAATTTAAAATGTGTTTCCTGCACTAAATAATAATTAAATATTAAATGAAAACAACAGGGAATTATAATTTTTTGAGGAACAAATTCAATACAATAACAAACCAGATTAAATGTTTTCAACAGAAATTTGCTCTCTTCACTAATTTCTGTTTCTATGTCATTATATTTAAGATAATGTTTGAAAAACAACACTTAAACATATTTTCTCCACAGTCATTGAACTTTTGCCTTCTGTGTTATGTACATAAAGGAGAATTTATTTCCTGAGACCTGAATCCCTGGCCTCTTAAGAGAGATCAGTAAAGCAAATGTGTTTGAAAGCTTTGTTTCTCCCATACAAAGATTGTACAAGTGAATAGTACTTCTAAACACTCATTTGAGAATAAAAGTTTTGTCAGGTTCATGCTGTTAAAACAAATCTATCTATACCACAGATCATAATCTACATCGTCATTTTAGAAGTATTTTGAATTTGTGACTTTTGTGTCTTTATTATGGTTAGCCAAGAATTGGTGTTTACAAAGAACATTATTTTATATTAAGTAAATGTGAATATTAGTGTCCGAGATAAATTGTACTAACCATGTGTGCCTTCTACCACGTTATCCTGCCAACACTGTTGAGTTTTCTTCTTTTAATTTTTAAATATATGTGAACTGAGTACTACCTGTAATTCTTCAGAGGTCCTAAAGTCCCTTGGACATAGAGCCAGATCAGAGTTTCTGCATTAACTCTCAATTTCCTGGCTTTTTGAGGGCTTCAGCAGACCCATAATGTTTCTTTAACATTGGTTTTTTTGTGGTTTAATATTTCTAAAAGCAGTAAATTATTTCCAGCATATGTAAAAAAGACAAATTTCTCTGTGGTTAGTGACCACAAAACAAAACAAGAAACAGAAATACTTCAGAGCATGAATCCTAAGAAAAGTTTCAAGTTTTAAACCCTTACTTTGATGTCATATGTGAAAAAGGAAATTTTGATGAAGAATTGTGAGCTAATATTTTAAAGACGTTTTGTAGTCAATATATGTTTTTGTATCTATCATTTTCATTATCAGTAATAAGCATGCTAATTGTTAGGTAAACACAAACACTCATCGTCTCTCATAGGCATATAACAGCTATGAGCTGCAAAATAGGATTAATTAATATTGACTAGTAAAGATATTTTATGAATGACTTTAGATGAGTATTCACTTTAAAAGATTAATAACCAATACTTTTAGCAATAAAATAGCAAAGTTAAACTATTAGCAAATGACTTTTAAGAGCAATAAGATGTTACTAATTTATCACTGCTTTTGTACTTGCTCCCAGATCTCAAGTTTTTATTTTTGTTTTTTAAGTATAATAATTTGAAGCTCAGAAAGAGTTCTGTATTTTAAGTTAAGGTTCACGTCACAATTTTTAAGTTATAATTGTAGAAAATACAACATAATTAATCTTATAGGTTTAAAATTGGGCTCTGACAGAAAATTTCTTGACAAGTTAATTTACAATGGTACTTTAAAACTATATTTTATTGAAGCATCATCAGATATATTAGATCATAGAATGACAGAATAGTATACCCTAAATGAATCCTACTACACATCAGAAAAGGGGCGTTAGGGCATAATAAATAATTCAAGAAAACCTCATAACCTCAGAACAAAGATGCATGTCAATGAAAAGGACAGCATTTACGGGTTTGATTACTCTACATAAGAAAAAGAAAGCAAAAACCATGTTTACATTATCTAATTAAGCAACTAAAATTCTGGAGCATTTTTCATTGTCTCATGTAGCTAAACCTTCACCTTCTTTCTCAAAAGTGGCCTCATTTGTAGACAGACCACAAAGCAATGGACATTTCATGAAAGAAAGAGACCAGTAATGACAAAACACAGTACAGATTCTAGATTCTCAATCTCAAGCAACATAATCAAGTTTTTTACTTTTCCCAACATTATTTCTGCTTGTTTATACATACTTCTCCTAAAGCAGATCAAAACTAAGCTGAGAATCTAGATGGTATATACAGATACAGAAAATGGGCATATTACTTTGAGATTTCCATTCTTGATATGGTAAAACCAGTGTTACATATGGAACAGCTTTTTCTAAACTTTCTAAATTATATATCTTGTATCAGAATTTTGTAGTTTAAAAAAAATAGGAAGACACCGACTTGGGATTTTTTTTTTTATCTATAAGATAGACTAATGACAGTAAGATAAACTAATGACAGTTTGAGAATGTATGATATTAGAATTGCTGCTGAACTGTATTTTGGCTTTTTATAATAATCCTTACTATGCAAAACAGATTCCACTTTAAAAACTCAAATTGAATATAAAAAAAATTTTTAGTTTAATAAATTGTTTTGTTTTGAATGTATAATTATTTTCACATAAAACTATAGTCTCATTTATTATGACACCTTTCCTATTAGAAATATATACATATTCATGTATACATATACATGTCTCTTCTTACTGGCATAATTACAGAAGTTACTTTAACAGTTGGGCCCCGTACCCCAAACTTGACAATGAGTTTTAAAATTAAAGTTAAATTATGATATGGTGTCCTAGGAGGATATTAAAACATAAATGTTAAGTGGGACATTATAGTCAGAATTGTCAAACACTAATTAATGCCAGAGAGGAATAATCTGGACTTTGGAGCTCTTCAGACTAATAACTATGATGTTAAAGCAAAAACTGGAAATAATGAAACAAAACAAAATTCTTGGGGGAAAAAAAAAGATAGTTGCAGATAAGATATAAGTGAAAAATGTTTTCAGCTTTAAAACATGCAAGTAGCTTAGTTAAAGAGTTCAAATTCTATATGACCTTAAATATCTATATACATATTGAGTATAACATTATACCTATGCTCTCTGGCTGAGATCAACACAAAGCTCTCCTATAAGGAATGAAACTTAAAGGTCACATGTCTACTTTCTATGTGCAAGGGATTTTCCTGTTCTATTTTAGAATAACTAGTTTGACGTAAAAGTTGTGTGATGTTTCTGGAGAAGTAAGGCCCACACATTTCTTCACCTTCAACATTTCCAAAGTTGCCCCTTTACTCTCCTCCTTCTCATTGGGATCTTTTTCTTATATGCACAAGGGTGCCATTTCTTAGAGATTTTCATCTTGAAAGGAGTAGGAGCAGGTAGGTGGGATATCAAGGAAACACATCCATGCTAATGGTCTGGTAGATGTTACTGCTCTTTCCAACAGTAACAAAGACGGCACTGTGTGTCTTCAGGTAAGTCACTTAACCTGCTGTGTCACAACTGCTCCGCCTGCAAATTAGATAATTGCCTTTGCCACCCATCTTCCTCTCAGGGTTGTTTTGAGAATGTCATAACTGGTCATTTCTTTGATCTGCTTGAGAAACAGTCAGTGCCCTTGAACCTCTGAATGTGCAAACCCAAGTGCAAGTTCAGTTATGAAACTACACCCAACAGGAATGTTTCCTTACTGAAAGAGACAAAGGGCAGCCAGTTGAAGAATGCCAGACCCAAACGACATCTTGAAGGCCTTTGAGATTCTCAGATGAAAGGCTTTATATAAAAATAAAAGTATCATTACCTAGGCAAAGAAAAATGCATGCATTTTCTGTCAGCATTCAAGAACCAAATAGAGGAGTGCCTTCTGCTCCCCTCTGATACTCCGTTTGCATTTAGTTTGATGACAATATAGATAAGTTCTCTATTTGGTGCCATTGGACCCGGGTTACATTTCAGTGGGTGGAAAATGACAAAATGAAAGAGAGAAGCCTTTGAAAGAAAGTGAAAATAAATGTAATAGCCAAAAGCCAAATAATAGTCATAGTATATTTAAAGTCTATTAAAAAGCAGCAGTCAGGGTATCAAATGCACACTCTCTCATCCTCTGTGGTCAGCCTACTATGTGGACCACCTGCCTTAAATTATACAAGTTCACCGCATCCCTGGAATGAGTGGGGGAGGTGGGAGAAGAATAGGGGTGGGGAGGCAGCTTTCTCCATTCATACTAATCATACCAATTTTAAAATATTTTTAGAATGCTTCTTTTCAATTCACAATTAATCATATTTGAATTTCTAAACTACCACTCTTTGGTTTGGAATAACATGTGCATATATGCAATAAGTAAATAACTTGGAATTTCAGATTTTTAGTAGACACCGACTGACATAAACGGTTTAATTATCAGTGATTATGCTGTTTTAGGGGATAACAGGGCAATGTAGAGCTGTTTATAGCACAGAAATATTAAAAAAAAGGTAGAACCCCAATTGGCTGGATCAGGAGAAGAAATCTTCTGGATGGACTGCCCCAGTCTGGTTAAGAAGCACATGTGGAGAGTCTGTGTTTGGGTCTTTCATAGAAATCAAGTGGAATCAATTTCACATACATGAAAATGCACTGATAATAAGCTAGCCAGATTCCTTATTAAATTTGAAAATTATTGTTTTGGGGATGTCAAGGCTGCTACATATGGTTGTGAGGGATGTTCATGGATAAAGGACACTGGTCCATGGGAGTAATGGGGTCTGAAATCAGCCCAGCTCTCAGGTAAGCCATATGACCTGGAAAAAAGGGGTCCCTTTAGTTATTCACACAAAGAAATCATAAAGGCAAATATCAGCTATGGAGTCCATATAGAAAGGCATTCTAAAATACTTAAGTTAAAATAAATGTCTGAATCTCAGTGTTTTAATAAATGTCTTCTTTTGTGATTACTTGAGTTTTCATTCTAAACGTAAACCTAAGAGACAAGCATATGAATTCATCGCTATAATAGTATGGGATTGTCATATTGTCATTTTTGGTTCTTTCAGACGTGGATTCTGCCTCTCTGCCTGGGTTTCCTATTAGTATAATGGCAGTGTTAGTTCAAATCCACAAAAATGCCGTGTGACAGGTGCTAAGCAAGGTGCTGGAATTATAGGAGTGAGCTGGATAGGCACCTGTCTACAAAAAGCTTAAAGTATAATAAACAACTGTCAATCTATAGGATATTGCTGCAGATTGATGAGTGTGCATTGAAAAGAAATCAAAGTAGCAAAGTCCAAAAAAAAAAATGTTCTTGGACTTAGAATGCCAAGTGGCTCTCCACTCCTATTCTTCCACAGGTAGGGGCGTCCTAACATTCTGTACCACCCCAGAACATCAAAAAAAAAAAAAAAAACAGAGGGAAAGTAACCACTGTAGGGGCCTTAGCACACATACAGCAAATATACACAGGTGAGACCAGACTTCTGTAATTAGAGGCTCTTTTGTTTGTTATGATGAGTATGACTGTCACTTACACATAACCTTTAGAACTCAAGGTGACCCTCAAGAAATATTTGTTGTCTGAATAATCATGCTTTTGTTTAATTGAAGGCAATGTCATGGTGGCCACCCACACAGCCTGTCAGTTGGAAAAATACTTGGGAAAGAGGGAACATTTTGAAATTGTTTCTGCAGATCTACATGATATTTAACTCTAGCTCTGCAATCACACAGTGGAGTAGATATTTCACAGTAAGAAAATGAGGCTTTCATGGCTGTACATCTGAATAAGTTCAGTGCTCACTTAGGCAGCACATATACTAAAACTGAATAAGTTCACACACTCTTTACCTAAGTTATTATTTTTCTGAATCCTGCAATCTACAATCTGATTTCAGATTGTTCTTTGCATTAGTACCTCATGAAAACAAAGTCCACTAGGAAATAATAATAGCTTCACATATCACAAATTGAAAAGTCCTTTGGGATTATGTGCACAGAGTAGGAAAACCCACTTATGATCACTCTCCTTTGGTTTATCTCATTCCATAGTCATTCCATGGGGAAAACTACTCCTGGTTTTTCTGCCCAACAGTTTCTGTACATGCTAGTTAAATTATTTTTCTTTTCCTATCAGTTTTAAATTCATAAGAGTGTTCTTAGTGGTAATTATCCTTACAAAAGCCAAATAATGGTCTCTGGGCATTTTTCCACAAACAAGTCTTTGTATCAGTAATTGCAAAAATCAAAATAAAGTAAAAAATACTCTGAAAGCACATGTATTCATAACATTACTATTAGAATTTTTAATGTGTATTTTCATTCTTAGGATATGAAAAAGTAAAACAGCTAAATAGGATCCTGGCCTTGAGAGTTAACCAGGTATTATGCCTGTACACAGAGTAGTATCCAGCCTTACTTATTAAGAGACAGTTGTGCTCTTGTTATCTGCTTTGTTTATGTAAAATTTTGTAGTAAAAGAGAAAGAAAGTGAGCTTTGGGGAATAGTTACTCAACTGGAAGACAATGCGTAGTTCTGGTACTTAACGTCAATTCTGGAATTTACTTTCTTGCTTAAAATCTTAAAATATGCTCCCAAGTAGAGAACAGAACACTGGACTAGGCCCAGTTTGTCTTGTGCAAATATCTTAAACATTTAGGACTTCAGAGTTCTTTGCTCTAAATTAAATGGTTGAATAAATGAATCTAAACCTTGAGAGCAATGAAGACATTCCAGTGGTAGATGGGCTCTTGATAACCAATCAAGAAAGACATGTAAATCACCACAAAGCTAATACTGACACTGAGAACCTCTTCTCTTGGGAAGCAGATAACCAGGTACCCAAAGCAACTCTTAAAAGTACAGTGAAGTAAACTACAGAGAAAATTGAAAATAATGTCAATGAAGTTAAACCAACTTTCAGGGTTTATCAGTAGACTGGTTCAAAACAGCAGCCTACAGCAGATTAACCTGCAATTCAACCATTAAAGTTTAATGCCATTTTTGAAAAATCAAAAGCCCTATGGGACCTGTAAGTAGAAAACGAAGTTGCAGGTCCTACATAGAAAAAGTAGCTACCTGAGAGACCCCACTTATATTTTGGAGATTATTTCAAGTCACACATCATTCTTGCTCACCACAGCCAACTACAAAAATACCACTACCAGTGTTACCTTCCACTGTAAAAGGCCATCTCTCAGGATGGCAGAATTGTAGGTTGGAAAGAATATTTGGATGAAACATTTCAAAAGGCAATTAGTGTTAGCTATTAAAAATAAAAAATGGCCACATCAGTGTACAACTTCCCCCCACCTTCCAATGAAATAATATTTGTTTTTATAGACATCACAGTCTTCTACTGAAAAGCAAAAGCCAAACTCATAGAAGTGCAACACTAATTTCTCTTTACAAAGAATATAGATGACTCCTTTGATCACCAAGTTGTCTTTCATGCTAGTTTTGGAAACCCTGTCAGGAAGAATAAAAATTTCTGTGGCTTGTGGAACTTTTGGGGAGCATAAGGTCTTGACAAGCAAATATGAAAGTATATTGTTTGGTTTCCTCTCAATATCAATACTTAGTATCACATTTTGGGTCTTGTAAGTGCTCTCATATGTTTCAGAAATAATTAAATTTCTATTGACATTTTGGCCTGCCTCCTAAAGATGAATATCCTTCAGCTGTTAAACATTCGATAGGTTTGAAGTTGGGAAAGTCTTTTATTTAATATTTTTATGCTTTTGAATATATACATAGAGAAAAGGTGATCTGAATCTTTTGATTTAATGATCGGAACTTTAGGAAAAAGTCAGTGACTTTCCGACTCTATCAGGCTGTCCTTTGGGAGCAGCAGAGAATAATCAGTATGCCTTTTGTCATGTGATTAAGTTTATCAAGTCAGGATCGGTTCTACAAAAACCAATAAGTTGATCTGATTCCTTGGTTTGTAAGTTATGAAGAATGAAGAAAGCTTGTACATAGGAATATAAATTTTTTTTTTTAAAAGCTCTCGGGTTAATCCATACTTTCACCCAGGCAATCAGGCTTATTTTTCAACTGGGAAAGCAAACCTCAGACAAAGTTACTAACATTAAGGGACTTGGGGGAGGGAGGGTGTAGGCTCATCAAAAGAGACCGAAATAGTCAGACACTGCTCCCCAAATATTATAGATTCCCAGCCCTGTGGGATTCTAAGCAAATAACCAGGATATCACTCAGGGCTAACTAAACCTTCCTTTGTTAAGGAGACATTCACTAGCTGTACCCTGGCCTCGACTGCTGGTCTTCAAGCCTGCGCGGTTAATTCCTTCCTTAATTTGCCGTCACCTTGGGAAAGAAGAAAGAAAACAAAGTTCCTCCTCTCAGTCCCCAATCTGTTACATTTCGAAGAAGAAATGGCTGGTAAACCTCGTTTCCTCTGGGAAAAGCGTCCGCTGGAGGCTACCGCGGGTTGGGCCCACCGTCAGCTTCGGGTTGACAAATGTCTACAGCGCTTTCTCGCCTCTGCCGGCCCTAGGGGGTCCCCTAAAGTCGTGCTCGCGTCCGCCCGCCCTGTCTGGCCTGCCCCCCACTGCCGCGGCTCACATTCAGCTTTTCTGCTTCCCGGTGGAGCGCGCAGTAATTGAGTCAGGAGGGTTATTTTTCCTGGCCTCGCCTCGCGGTTCCCAGCCTGCAGGGCGCTGTCGGAAAGACATTGCTCCCTCCTGCGCTCCCCGGGGTCCGAAGCCCGGGCGGCTTCTGAGCGCTGCCCTGGTCTCCGCCCCGCGAGGACCCGGACTGCGCTCCACGCGGCAGTCGCCAGGGCCTGAGGCTGGAGGGTGAAACCACCAGGGGTCCCAACGGACGGCTTTTCCCCGCCCCGTTTCCCATTTGGGGGTCAAATCGCATTAACACCAAACCACCAACAGGGCGGGAGCAGGTGGTTAATTGCACAAAATAGAGTTAACTGCAAGAGGCTGACTTTACAGGAGGGTGACTTGGTTTCCCTCCGTAGTTTTTGCCATCTTAAAAAGAAGGTCCCTCCCTTCTCCTTAGTTGAAGGCGGGAAAAGGTTATCAGCTGTTTCAGGACAAGGCTGCTGCACATGGTCAGTTTAGGGCGAGCGGCGGCGGGCTCAGTAGGCGCGCGGGCTTCCCGTCCGCGCGGCTACTTGGAAGGTTTCTCTCAGCCCTTCCTGGAAGGTAAGAGCTTTGGCATCTGGAGGTGTCAGAAAGGAGCCTTTTGCCATAAATCATCCTGAAAAGCATTCAAATCAGACAAGCGTCTAGAGACCCCTTAGACACTCCACCCCCAAAATCCTAGATCAAAGTGCAATTCCTGGAACCATAAACACCTATTATTAGCAAAATCCTACTTATCTGGAGGGTGCTAAAGCCTAGGCAAATGTACGGGGTAAAGGGGCATTTGTCGCTGCAAATCCCCCGCACGGATTCACAAACTCTATCTTTTCTTAGCTTTGCAACTGCTTACTTGGAGCTAGCCAACCACAGCGCTGCTAAACTCTCCCAATACGCATTTGGGGGTGGGGGTGGGGGGTCCTGGGAACAGCTGGCCGGAGCGCTTAGCACGCGGGACTGGACATTCGCTTTCCCTTATTTTTTCAATCAGGAGAAGCAGGTGCGAGAGAGAGTCCCGGGCTTGGGAGGCGGAGAAAGAGAATCCGTTCGGTCCTCGTTTAGAGGACAGCGAGCGCTTCTTCTCTATGACACGAGTGCGGCCAACCTCAGCGCAGAGCACTGTACGTTCGAAACCTAACAAAACTCGGGAAAGAAAACTCCGGCCCAGGCGACTTGTGCTCTCGCTGAACTTTCCCGGCGGCGTTACGTTTGCCCCGTAACACTTAGCACATTTTCGAGAGGGACCAGGACACTAAGGGGGAACCTGGAGGGAGGAAGTCTTCGACGCTGATTCCTTGCCTTGTAAATGAAAAGACCCCGACTTTTTCCCTCACGACTTCCTGGGTCAGTCCAGAGACAACCGATTTCATTAAAATCTCAAGTCCGGAGCAGGGGTGGCGGGGCCGAGCGCGTGCGGTGAAAGCTAGGGGGCGGCGGGGAGAGGATGGGGGGCGGGGAGGACCGGGGAGAGACCTCCCCCCACATACACGCCCCGCAGGGAGACACTGCGGCCACGCGGGTACCGCGAGAGGGGGGCCTTAGCAACCGCGCTGGCTGCCAGCAGACTCCGAAATAGATCATTCGACACGTGTCTTTTACTCCTCACGATCCATTTCTTACGAGTGATTTATGAACACACCTCTTTGATCAAGGACAGTTTTATCTAACCCCTGCTACAGACGACGGACGCGTTTGCTAAAATGCCTCGTCCCCGCTGCCTAAAAGGTTGCAACCCCCCCTTCCCAAATGCTGTTGCTTTTTCTCTGGTGATCCCCACCCCCTGCCTCCATGCTTCCCTCCCCTACCCCGAGCCCCGTTTACTTTTTTAGTTGCAGTCCTTGAGGGCGTTTTAAGTCAACAACAACAAAAAGCACCGGGCAGGGTCATTTGAGAGCCAAGGCAGGCAGATTTGGGGCACGCCTTCCCCTTGGTGTTTCCCAACATGTGTTGGGGTCCTAAGAAGGGCTCCGGCCAGGCGCCAGGAGAGCTAGCTCCCGAAGTGCGGGTACCGCCTTAGGAAGGGAGAAGGCGAAGCCCTCTCAGTCAAGTCCCCGGGGGCCTGGCTTTGCTCAGAGAAGGGACCCGAAGGCGGGATGCGGAGGACAGAGCCAGTCCGCGGTTGTCTTCCGGCCGGGGACTCACCAGAACGAGCACTTTGGCTTAATTGGGGAAGGAAGGCGGCGGCAGGAAAGAGGAAAAGCGGATCACATTACGGAACCTCCTAGTCCCTAATAGGTGAAGGAAAAGCGGAGTCTCAGAAGCGGTTATTAATAGATTTTGTGTGTGTGTGTGTGTGTGTGTGTGTGTGTGTGTGTGTGTGTGTGTGTGTGTGTGTGTTAGTAGTATTTCATTAAAACCATATCCTGAAACAAAGAATTGTTCTTTCATGTTTCTTTGTTTTGTTATTACTCCGACAGGAGTTCTAAAAACAGGATTTTCCAAATCAAAGGATCCCTGGAGTCGTCTGCCCCTTCCCAGCCCCCCTTTCCTTCGCCAAACTGCTCTTGGTATCATTATCCCTGTACGAAGTCTTATACTCTTGATTTAGCCGGAGGACATTTAATAGCTGACTGGATTAAATATTGCAGACTCCAGCTTGGGCTATTTGAAAATCCGGGTCGTGGACTGTGCCTAACATCAGAGAAGGAAAGCTGATCTATCAGATGTGTTTTAAGTTTCACTCAGTCGGGGCCTGGAGAAAAGGAAGAGGAAGGATTCTCTGCTCCAGGTCTCTTTTATATGTGCTACAAAGTTAGAAGTTTTAAAAGGTGTGTGTTGATGGGGGTGAGCAAAAGAAGTCAAGGGTAGAATGAGGCCAGAGGTAACCTTAGCAAGAGGCTCACAGAAATTTCCTTCTGTCATCATGTAAAAAGGGGATTTATAACATTTTAAAGAATGCTGCCCTGGAAGGTAGGCTTCTGCCCCAGGAATAGAACACTGGGGTAGAGGTGCATCAACAGACCTCTCCGAAGGGTTCATTGTCATTGCTAAACTGGCAGCACTGAAATGGTCTCCGTTAGCTGCAAGTTGGCTTTCAACAATAGTAACAATGCTTAGATTGGTGTTAAGTTTCAGGAACAAAAGAGGAAAAGAAATGTAAACTTTTGTCCAGTACTATGTTTAGAAATGGAGATCTGGAGGCCCCAAAGGAAAGCTTTATACAACAGAGTCAAGGTGATGGGGTCTAACCCAACATTCATCTAGGTGGGGCAAACCCAGGGGGGCAGGAGCTGAGGTCTTTGTCCAGTATGCTTTGGGGGCTATCACCAGATATGCTATTCAACCAAAGGTAATAAATCAAAGTTAAGTTCCTTCCTGGATGGTTGGGTGGGTATTTAGATTAAATGCTATAGAGAGAAAAGATGTGTCTATGTGGTCTTGTGGTCTTTAAAACTGTCATCTCAAAGTGAATGTGATCACGTTGAATATATTTCAATTCTGACCATGACTTTGGAAACCTACAGAGTAATAAGATAAACTCTGACAGTAAATTTAGATTTAATATTGTGGAAGGAAATACTCCAACATCCCAACTTTTAAATTTTGTTTAGAGAGCTGTATGGATAGCTATATAATAACTATAAGCCAGGTGCAATGTCAGTTTAACAGTGACTTAGGAATAGCATTGCATTTAAATTTTAAAAAGAGCCACAGCAGTTCATTTAATGTACAGTCTTAAAGGTGTTGTGGACGAACACTTAAAACCTTAATATGCTCAGAGACCCAGGCTGCACCACATGTTAATATTTACAGTAACCTCTTTGAACACATCTCTTAAATACAGAGAAAAGAATTGGACTGTCTTCCACATCTGGGCAACTACTAATACACTTTAATTTTGTTTATAAACTGAGCTTCCTTCTTGCACAGAGGAGAAAAAAAGCCTCCTATCTGTACAAGTCATTTAAAAAAAAATCCTTTTCAATCAAACCGATGATTTAACTTAAAAAACCCTACCCCACGGGCAGCTGGGACCCCTGGAGCGCTGGGTCCCCGCCCCAGATGGGTGGGATCACCGCTCATCTTTCAGCCCATCTGAGCATCTTGCAGGTTTAGGGTCTGTCAGGCCTGGCATTCCTTCGCTCTTCTTATCACTCTCTACCCCTTCAAAAGGCAATTGATTAGTTTCAGCTTTTCCAAACCGAGATCCGATACGTTTCTCTGGATCAAACGTCTTTGAGAAGCCGAGAGGGAAAGGTGGGGGATGGGGAATGCGAAGAAGGAAAAGTAGAAGGGAGAAATTTGCCCTTCACCCCCACCCTCAGCACCCAAGGCACCTAGGGGACCGACATGCTGAGCAAGGGACGAGATTGTGACTTCTCCTGAAAGAGGCACTTAACAATTTAAGATGTGCTTTCCTTTCCGGAAGCAAATATTTAAAGGAGAAAATAGATAACTAGAAAAGGAGGTTGGTGATTTATGCCTGGATTTCCCTCTGAGTTTTTGCCTCCCTCGTATTTACAGGCGTGGCCCCATTTGCAAGTTGTACATCTGTTCTCTTCACGTGACGTTTCATAAAAGCCCTAACATTTGGGCAAGATAAACTTCCTTCAGGTACCTGCTTAACTTTTCACTTGTCATTCTCGCGTCACCCCCGGCGCGTCCCTTTCCCCCTCCCGCCTGCCGCAGTGGCTGGGTCTGGGGCGCGCTTTGTTCCATAACCCCCTGCTCCGGCTTTCCGCGCCAGGTGACCCCACCGCGCCCCCCCTCCCAGAGCCAACCTCTGCCAGGGCCTGTTTCTTTGGCAGATCCACATCCTTACGTCTCCCGCCTCTGGCTCCACTCTGCAAGTCAAGGAGGGCACCATGTTGAATCCAAGGAGAAAAGTCGTATTTTGTTCGATTCCGGTTTCAGACCAAAAACAAAACAAAACAAAACAACTACCTAATAAGCTACACTCAAACTCGCACTTAGATCCGACAGTCTCGTACACATCTCTACATTCTTCAGTGAAATGAGGAAAGGGAGCGGCTCATGTTGACGGTTGTCTTTTCACTGAGCATTCGCTCTATCTACTAGATGTTTAAACTACATGTTTTACAGAAACTTCATTTTTCTCGCTTGCCATCTCCCCTACCCCAAGAAGGTTGCCTTCTGGGATGAACTTTTTTTCTTTTCCTAATCTGGAATTTTGTTCCACCGGCTTCAGCCTGCATCGCACGCTGAAGACACATCCACAGACTTAGGCGGGGGGAAAAAAATAGAAGGAAAAGAAAATAGTCCACGTAAACAAGCAAACGGCCCTTCGAGGCCTTCGCTGTAGCAAACCCCAAACGATCTCATTGCAGGGCGCCCACGAAATCCCAGCTGTAATTGAGTGTTTTCTTTGAGGTTTTCTGACCATGTGCTTTTTACCATGGTTACCATGACTCTGATAGGAGAAGCGGGATATTCATCCTTTCCCCGAGGCTTATCTCCTTGGCCCTTATAAAGGAGACTATAAAAGGGGGAAATTTTGTGCCAGTGATTTTAACCTGCCCCACCTTCCAGTGACCTGCCACATGCTCCTTCTTACTTTATAGACATCTGGGAATTCCATACATGCCTTAAACTCCAATTACACACCTTCTTCAAAGGACACGTGCTTTGATTTGCTGAGAACATTAAGTGGGCTCACGTTCTGGGGCCTTGGGACAAAAGCGAACGGAAAATGTATCCCGAGGCCTATTTACTGGGTCTGTCTTTTGCTGTTCAGTTAGTAAGGATAATTAATAAACATTTTTGCATTTTCAAGGCTGGGTTTCGAGGTTTCAGGGAAATAGCGGGGTTGCCGGCTTTGAGAAATTAGGAGGAAACCGATTTCTCCTTCCACTTTCGCTGGTGCTGGGGGTGGGGCAAGCTTTACGACACATAGGCAGAAAATTCTGGAAAAGTGGCCCCCAGGGATCCCCCTCCCGACCCCCGTGTGTCGTTAATGCGGGCCTGTCTCTGGAAATTTGAGGTTGGGCCTTTGCCTGAATCCGTTGCTGCTGCTCTCCTCCCTAGTGCTGACACTTGGAGTCGCCGCCTTTGCGCTGCGGCCAGACGCGGGGCCCCGGGCGGTGCACGCAGTCCGAGGAGGGCACAGACACGGTCGCTGTCCCCACAGTGCGGGCCTGGCCGCCACCCACGCAGGGGAGTCTGGGCCTGCATTCCCTCCCGTGCCCGCCGCAGGTGAGAGTCCCGTTACCCACCGAGTTCTGTTTGGGTTTCCGTGGCGTTTGTTCCCCGCAGGTTTGTATGTTTTTCTTCAAATTACAGATGCAGGGAAAACCGCCTGACATCATGAGAGCGGGACAAACGCTCACTTTGAAGGATTCCTGGGCAGGACTTCAAGTGAAATCATATGCCTGAGAAGAACTTGATACCGGTCTAGAGAAAATAACCAGTTCCGAGTTTGCCAAACCGTGGAATGTGCAAAATGCTCGACTTTTTTGCAAGAGGCCAAGTGTCCCTTAAAAAGCTCCATTATGAATAGATGAGCCCGAGGACCGAAGGAGCAAGAAGCGTTGCTTTGTTGGGTGTGGGAAAAAAAAGTACACACGTTGTGTGAGTTTCTGCTATTTAACGTTAGTTTATAATATGTTACACTTTGGAAAGGGTACCTGCAACTGTGCATGAATTATCATCAGTGCGTGTGCTTAGCCAGTGTGTGCACGAAGAGGAAATGTGTGTATATGGTAACGAAAACTTGCTCCTTTCTTATGACTGAAGGCTATCAATCCAAAGACATTAAGAACAAGATTTAAAAAAAATTATGTGCACAGAAAGGAAACATTCTTACTCAGTTGTTTAGATTACACCCCCAGACAATTTAATACAATACTTTCCCTCCAGTGATACATTCTGGCTAAAGGATTTGGACTCCCAGGTCCAGCCACCACATTAAAGTCCCACTTCTAAAAAAATAAAAATAAAAAAATAAATTCCCACTTCTGAAACAGGTTAATCAAAGGATCTTTTAAATAAGAACAGCAAAAATGAAACAGAATACAATGTAATGTGAAATAATGGTAGGAAAAAAAAACACAGGTGGCTTTATTCCTATTCTAAAAAATTAGCAGTCATGTGTATTGGGATGGGGGAGGTTAAGAATTCAGAAATAGTCTATAACATGAAAACTGTATTTTAATAGTTGATTTTCCAGCGTGAATTCTTCTCAAAGTAAAACTACTCATCACCTTTCTCTCATTTACTGAAAATCTAAGGGAAAATATTACCTTCAGTTTAATGTTTAGTATTACTCAACATAATGTGGCATTTGCTTTTCTCCAGTGTTTTTTCTTATGAGAAAGGTCGAGAGAAAACACACCAAAAAAAAAAAAAAAAGGCAAATGGAAGGCTACCTTATATATTTTTTTAACTTCTAGTTTTTATAGCATCAGAGTTAAGATAGAGATTACCTCCTCAGCAATGATGGTCAGCTCCATCCTGGTGATGTACGTCAAGAAATCTGAAATATCAAATAGTCAAACCAAGCTAGTGAACAAGGAGATTCCTCCATGGACAATTTAGAAAATGGAGGTGGTTAGATGATACACACACAGAAAAAGAAAATTACCATCTTAAAGCTCTCCCTCATCCTTTTAGGGCTCCCCCCTTACATTTCTGCTGTACACACACACACACACACACACACACACACACACACACATTCCACAAATACACCCACACATAATCACTTTCCCACCTCATTTAGTAAAGGACTAACAAAATCCAAAAATTAATTCCCCAAGACTTCACTAATCTTTTAACATAAGCAAATACTACAGGCTTCTTATCATAAATGTGGTTTAAAATAATCATAGTAATAAATTTACAATATTGCTAAGTCAGCATTCTGTCACGATGTGTGGAGAGGGAAACAAAAACCTTCAGGCAATATAATAACCTCGACTTGAGCTGAGCAAACACAATATGTTTGCATTCATAATTTGCCACAGTTATTGTCTGAATTAGGCAGCGAAATTATTTTTCAGTTTGGAAGCATTCCTATTTACACTTGAATGCAGTAAATTGGATGTAAAAGTTGAGAATTAAGTAATACAAACTCGCTATTTCTGATGTTAATTGTAAAAGCCAGTATTTTCCTGTCCCAGAAATAACCAGAATGAAAAAAAAATCACTATTTGTCCTTGTTTTAATTGTCTTGATCAGATTTTGTATATATATAAGTAGCCAAGGAAAAATTCCCTGTAATTTTGTATAAAATATATTTGCTAATGAACTGACTAGGAAATAGTTATAGCATTTAAAATTGTAATTGTTCCAATAGTTACGGAGGATACTGAAAGTTCAGGTTCTTTGTTAATTGTATTTTACTCCATAGTTGTATGTTCATTATATGTAAAAAGGGAGCATGTTTCTCAAATGAATAACGTCAAAATGGGAATATATTAACTTTGGCTTTTCTTTTCGTCAAATATAACATTAAATGTCATTTTCATTCATGAAAAAAGAGTTAAGCAAATTAGTTTACAAATGAAATTCTCTTTCCTGATGAATTAAACAGTATTAATTTCTATGTATTTGTATTCATGTGTGTATATAATTTTAATAACACTATACATCCTTTCACTGAAATGAACCTATTTAAAAGTCCTGACAAGAAGTGAAGGGCATGACAACAACACACAGAAAATAATAATGGCTTCATACTATTTATTCGTATTTTAACTTTTACAGTTGCCTTCTTAAAATATGAGAGGTGAATAACAAATTTATGTTTTTGTTGTTTGAGGACCTGATAAGAGATGAAGGAAAGATGCTTCTGAGCCCACTGAACACCAAACTGGAATAATAATAAAGCTGTCTTTCTAAATAACATGCCTGTACCTGTCAGTAGCTAGTTTATTTGAGTTTTTCACTGCTTTGTTTATATTAGGACCCCCCTCCCTCCTGGGTGCCTCCAGAGTTAAACAAGCAGGTATTTACCTCCAACTTAATCCTGAGCATTAAAAATATAGACCAAACTCTAAGGTTCTTAAAATTTTCAATCATATTTATTTATTGCAGAAAAATAATATACAAAGGTATTTACAAAACAATCATAAAAATATGAATGCATTTAGACACCGGATCTATTTGCATTTTACCGTGGGTCATCAATAAATAAATAGAATGTTGTTTTTTGTATTTTAAGTTTTTTTCCCTCAGAGGAAGAACGAAAAAAAAAAAAAAGGAATTCACTGACTGTGATTTTGCAAGTCAGTTTGATCCCAGTATTTTTATTTCTAAAGGTGTTCTTAATATTCCTCTGATTGTTACCATTTTAAAATGGAGAAAAGTCCATAATGATGCCTTTCCTTTCAGTGGCTGATTGGCACGACCTCTTGAGAATGCATGCATGAAAAAAATAAAAATAAAGATAACATTCTTCGTCAAAAAAAAAAAAAAAAAAGGAACACAAACAACTGTTCAGACTTCTATCAGAATGTGGAGGTGTGAGGATGGTGCCGCTGCCCGTCTGGGAATCACTGTCCACGGGCCTGTCTCGCTTTCTCTTTTAAAAGTGCGCCCCACGCCCTGTTTCTTTGGATTTGGGTTCTGCTCTTGTAATTTCCAAGAAAATCTTTGGTATATATATATATATTTATTTTTAGTTATCCAGCTCCAGAGTCTCTAGACTGTCCATTTTCTCCTTCTCTGGAAACAATGACATCTGCAAAAACCCAAAAGGGGTAAAGTTGGTTATTGTTTAGGTCTCAGTGGCTGTTTTCTAAGACTAGTGAGCACTGTTCTTATCACCACCACCGAGAAATTACGCTGAACAACCTGGAAGGATTTCAGCCCAAGGGCAAGAGGAAGTGGGTGGGCGGAAAGTAGGAGGAGGTGGAATTTGGAGACATTGGTTCTAAGGAGAATGAAAACTTTAAAGCCAAAAGAAAGGGAGGAGCTGGCAAGACTGTCTTTACCCGTGACCCTTGACTCCCAGTCTTCCCTCCTGTCACGCACACTCACGCACATGCACACCCCTCACAAGGGCGCAGCCCTCTCTCCCTGGCCGGACCAAACTGCTGCCTCCAGGGACGCTCCGGGGAGGAGGTGGCGGTACGAGGTTGGGAGGAAAGCTGGAAGGGGAGGAGGGCGAGGTGGGCAGGGACCCGCGGCCTGGCCGTCAGTCCTTCTGCCACCTGAGCGAAGGGGCGCAGAGGCGCCGGTCCTTACCTAGGTCTCCGGCCCTGCTGAGGGGGTGGGGAGCTCCGCCTGCTAGTGGGACGCGGACATGGACCAGGCCCCCTCCATCCTCCAGACCGAGAAGGCGTAGCTGAGCCGCTCGTGGGCCACATAGCTGCAGCTTGCCATCTTGGAGTCCAGCTCGTCGCTCTGGAGGACCTGGTAGAGGAAGTCGATGTACCTGGCCGCCAGCTTGAGGGTCTGGATCTTGCTCAGCTTGTCCGAGGGCAGCGTGGGGATGATCTTCCGCAGCGCGGCGAACGCCTCGTTCAGCGACTGCGTGCGCTGGCGCTCCCGCACGTTGGCCATGACCCGCTGCGTCTGCAGCTCCTCGTAGGACTGCGGGCTCCCGCCGCCGCTGCTGCTGCCGCCGCCCGCGCCGCCGCCGCCGCCGCCGCCGCAGCCCGCAGACTTCTTGCCGCGCTTACCCTGGGCCGGGCTGCCGGGCTCGTCGCCGCCTCCGACGCCCCCGCCCGCGGCCCCGCCGGGCCCCGCGCCGCCGCCCGCGCTGCGCCGGCTGCTACGCCGCTTGCGCCCCCCGCGCTTGCCGCTCGGGGGCTGCTGCCGGTCCGGCTCCTCCTCGCTGTTGCTCAGGCTGTCGTCGGCCGGCGAGACTGGAGAGCTGGACACGTCCTGCATCATCTCTCGGGCGGCAACGTGCGGCCTCGCAGGCCCGGGGCAGAGGGGCGGCCCGGGGAAGAGGAGGAGAGCGGGGCGCCTCAGCCCGCCAGCTTCCCCCGCGCGCGGCGCCGGCCCGGGCGGTGCGGCCCGCCGAGGAGCGAGCGGGAGGAGGGACAGGGAGGATCTCCGCGGGGAGGGCGCGCGGGGGAGGCGGGAAGGGAGGCGGGAGGGGGAGGGGACGGTGTGGATGGCCCCGAGGTCCAAAAAGAAGTCGCCTAACGGCCGCACGCACGGCCCGCTCGGCCTCCTGGAAACGCTGCCGGTGCCGGCGAGCCCGCGAGGTGCCTGGGAGTTGGACGAAAGCTGCGGACTTGGAGGCTCTTATACCTCCGTGCAGGCGGAAAGTTTGGGGGCAGCAGTGTCATTGGCCTGACGTGGGGAGGAGGGACTTTTCGAAGTTTTATAGGAAAGTTTCCGCTTTCCAGCCCCCCTTCTCCGTCCCCACCCCCCCTTCCTCGGGGTCTAACAATTCGTCCTCCCAAACCATTCAAAACCGACCTGGCCCCGGAGGCCGGCCCCTCTGCCCGCCTCCTCGCTGCCCGCCCCCTTCCCTCCCCGCCGCCCTCCGCCCGCGGGCGCGGGGCGATTTCCTTTCGCGCCGGAGCGCGCGCGGGCCGCGCCCCCGCACCCGAGCGCAGCCCGGGGAAGCGGTCGGAGGGAACCGTCGTGGCCGCGGTGTTTGTCCCTCTCGGAGTGGCTGTGACAGCAGCGACGGCAACAGCTTCTACGCAGTGGGTGATGTCTCATTTCGCCCCAGTCCCCTCTAGGTCCATGGGGGCCCGGCTGGGGATTGCTGGGGCGGGGGAAAAGGCAAGAGAACTGGCAACCGCGGAGCCCACCCAATGGTCAGGTAGATTGGCTCCTGAAGTCCCAAGGGCCAAACCGCCGCGGCTGGCTCTGAGGTTGTGGGCGTTTCCGAAGACGTGGCCGCGCCGCGGGGACTGCAGATCTGCTCCCCGGCCTGCTCGCTCACCCCTCCCCGAGAAGCATCTGGCCGCCTTCTTCCCTCTACCGTGACCCGAACTAAAGCTTTCCAATACCCAGATAGACTACACCTCCCGAAGGTGCTAGAAAGAGACAGAAGTTTATCCCCCCGCGGAAGGCAGTCCTGTCCTTGGAGAAGGCAACAGGGCCGGAGGTGGACAGCTAGAGTCCTCGCCAAGGCCCTGATTGCCTGAGCTGCCAGCCCGAAGTTGAAGACCCTGTGGCCATTTCGTTCCCACCCCACTCCGAAATGAGGCCCTGCGTCGTGACCTCTGAAGGTCGGCCCGTAGGGGACTGAGATGGGGGTTCAACATTGCTGCCCGCTGTGAGAGCCTCCTTCCTCTCCCCCACCCCCATCCTAGGAGATGGAGTGGGCAATTATGCTTCGTGCGCTCCAAAAGGCATTCCAATTACTTGAACACTTTTACATTTTAAGCATTACTATCCAATAAATTACAAACGAAGAACCCCCAAAAGAGGGTGTTAATGCAGATTTGGCAGATGGGAAGCAACAAAAGTTGGTGAGCCGGCGAGAAGGGAAGGGAAGCCGCCGTGGAAGAGAAGACCATCTTTGCAATGCTAGACTTTTTTTTCTTCTTTTGGAACGATTTAGGATAGAATAACCGTTTCATGTTCATGCCTTACGTTGCAAAGCGAACTAGAGGTTAAAAGCAGTAGTCGGTTGAGGTGGGGGTGTCAGATTTGAGGGACGCGGGAGTTGTGTTCCCTGTGTTCGGGTTCTCTGCGCCGGCCGAAGTCAGTTCACCCCTCTTCTCAGTCCGGTCTCGCAAAACTCAGGGAAGCGCCCCTTTCCTAGCCAGACAGAGGGTCGTGGCCGCGGGCGTCTGGAGAAGGAGGCGGGAGCCCAGGGCGACGCGCGGGCAAGCCACGTGGCTGTGCCCCGCTGAGGCTCTCGCAGCCTCGGTCCGGGAAACTCCGGGGTCTGGAGAGATTAGGGCCGGCTGTAGGGCTCAACCTTCTGGGGAAAGTGAAGGCAAGAGGCATCCCTTCCGTGGGGGGCGAAGGGCGACTCGCAGGATTTGTCTATCGCAGTTTTTACGAATATTCGGAAACAATGACCACCACAGCGTGCCAACTGGTCTGCTTCGTGAGTCGCTGCCATATGTTAAAATTTAAGCCTGTCTGAAAATCGAATTGTACTTGACCTCCACTTAATAGTACGCAGGCAGATCTCTTTAAAACAAAGCACTCTGATTAGTCACCCTTGTGTTTGCATCTTCTGCTTGTAGGACTTTATCTCTTGGAAGCAGTTAGAGAATAAGGCAGAAATTCTGCCTCACGCTCTGCCTAGTGTTCTCTCTTGGAAATCTGAATTGCTGAGTATTCCGCAATTCTTATTTGAACATGGCTACAGAATTCTTAAACATGTTACACCTTTACTTATCTCGTTTTTTTTTTAAAAAAATCGATCTCCAATCTTAATTGTTTTGTTTTTGTTTTCCCTTTAGTTGAATTCTCAAAAATAAGGAGATCGAATAATTGGACTCTTTCCTTTGTGGCTATGGGTAAGCAAGACAGGAAAGTGTGGGCAAAGTGTAAAGGAAACCTTACCTGACCAAGGGGAATAGGGGTTGGGGGAGGGGGCTGGAATTGGGGGCGGAGAAACTGGAGGAGAAACCGAGTCCCTGACAGCGCAGCAGCCAGGCTGGATCACTAGCCAGCTCGACTTGCTAAGTCATCAATCTCCACGACTAGTACTTAAACAAGTGAGCCCAGCCCTTCTCCCCCACTAAACTTCTAGGGGATGAAGACTTCCTGGCCATTCAGTACAGGGATCCCCAGGACTGCGGTGTCACTTTCTGTGAGTGACAGAATATCTAGAAGAGGGTTTAAAATGAATGGCATAACCAGAGCAATCCTAGCACAGAATCTTTCTGACAAAGTCACAATGAATGACTTTAGATCTGAGAAGAAATTTCCCTTACCTCTTGGAAGGAGTGGAGGCTGAGGTTGAGAGGCTTTCTGAGTGCTCAGATGTTACTTTTTGAGCAGAAGGCTGTAGCTTGACAAATGAATTCTCTCTCAAAATGTCTGGGGTTTGGTACTCCCTACTTTGCAAACTACAGTGTTTCCTGGCTGGGTTGTCCCACTCTGCTCATCTGTCATTGTATCCTACCTAACATTTTATGGAACAATTTTCTCATTCACTCTTGCTGGGGCAGGAATGAGGCAGGGTCCTTTTCTATGTGCCCAATAGCCATGTTGTATATACAACAATAATGATAACTTCCCAAATATTCATTTTACCATAAGAAAGCTTAGTTCTAAAAGCCTAATTGCGGGTTCTTAAAAACAGTCTTAGAAAATTTCCCTTTGGGGCTGAACTCAGCCTGACTTGAAAGACATCAGTGGAGGATTGCCTTCTTTGGGAATACTGGATTAATTGGAATTAAATCATTTCATCTACTTCTAAAATAAATTTCCTGAAAAAAAAATTGAACTGAAAATGAAGAAGTTTTCCTTTTTTACTAGATGGTTCAAAATGAGCTTTGTTTTCAAACTGCAAACTTGGCATGTTTGCAGTCCTTCCTGAGGAATGTGTGCTGCGTTAAAAATTGAAAAAAAAAACAACAAGTAACAGAGTTAGGAATCTCATACTGAGCATCTACAATAAGTATGTACATATCTGTATCTTTACAGTTTGAATATGCACTGGCATTCTCTTAGCAAGTCACAGATTCTTTCAGAGAAGAAAACGAAACACCCACACATTATGGAATTGTTCGCAAGCTGGTAAATTTTGGAGCTGGGGCTTGCACAAAAGGTGAGTACTTGAATCCGTGTCTACTCCTTCTGTCTTTGGATGACCTACCACCTGTTTGTTGGCTTAGAGTTCTGTGAAATAATTTCTGAGTTGTGTGAATGAAGCACAGGAGCATATTCACACAGAAGGGGGCGCAAATTGGAAAAGGCTGCAATGCAGTGGATCTTGGTCGAGATTGCACATCTTAGATTAAATCTTGTTTTGAACACTCTACAGAGATGTTCAAAATGAGAGAATTTTATTGAAGTGGAATATAAAGTTTGTGTTAACACAAGTGACTTTGGTAACTCTAAAAGCAGATTCCTCCTCAGTGACACAGGTAGCCTTGATGATGTTTGAACATCTCCTGCTAAATAAGAGGGTATTCTCTTTTAATGATAGGTTAATTCGTGAATTTAACTTTTAACGTTTCTCTTTCTGAATGTCTTTCCGAGTGAGAAATTAAAATTATAAGGAATGAAAATTTGAAGCTTTCAATCTAGAAACAAAATGAAAAAGTATAAAGCACAAGAAATTGAGTTGCTAGGAACACCTCAAATGAGCAAATAAAATTTTCAAATAAATATTTTTCCAATATCTGGCATTCTGCACTCACAATGAAGATGAGATAAAGAGACATAATTTGACAAACTTGTAGGGAGGAAAGAATCGGAGTGTGGAAAAGTATGGAATTTTAAAGAGCCTTTTTTCCTTGCTTTATTAGTTTATTGAACGTGCGGGCTTGAGTCCGTTTCCCATCTTTGCTGCCAAAGACTTTGTTACACTCTTACTTATTTCAAAGAATTGCTCAATAATTGAAGAAATAACGTGAGAAATTTATAATTGTTCGTAGAGGTTTTTATCATGGCTACCGTCTTCCTATATAGTAAGCATTTTACTTCCTTTTTAACCATCTGATAGTCAACAATTTAAGTATAAATCAAATTATTTACATTCTTTGTTTTTCGAGCTAAAGTTTCCTTTCTAATTACTCACAACTTTCACCTCTCTTTACTTCAAAGGATTTCCTTTTTTCTACAAATGGCTTTTCCTGAAGCCTTAAATTCTATATCTATTGTTTAGATTGATTCATTCTGCAGAAAACATGTTGTTTTTGCCAGTGACCACAAGAGGACACAATTTCCCAGAGAACTTTGTTTAAAAAGAAGCTTATGGAAGAGGAAAGCTCACAAAATAGCAAAAAGACTACACAGTCAATAAATATCATTTTGGAGATGCTAGTTGATTTATGTCACTTTTATTAATTTTTAAAAAGAAATATGAGTTGGCATTCAAGCTTTAGATTTTTTTGGAAAAATTAATATCTTTTTATTGTAGAACATAAAAGAAAAACATACATTTATAAGCATATACTAAAATATTACCATTTTAAGGGAAATTTTTTTTACATGCAGACGTTTTTACAAAACAGCATTTTATACAAAGGGAAATGTTTATTTTACATTAGCAGAATTTAGTGCAAAATTTTCACCGACCAGGAATTTTATTTTCTTAATTTTAGAGCCATGTTTTGCAATAAAAAGTTTTTTAAAAAATATATGACAATTCCAAAATGCCTTTGAAAGTTTGAATTTTTAGTTTGGGCATTTGGGATATCTTTGCATTAAAAAATTACATGGAGATTATATTTTAAGATGTGTCAATTCTAATGAATACAGTAGGTGAAGATTGAAAATTATTTTCAAAGATATAGAAAAATAGGATATATTAAGTAGATTGACTTCCCCAGAGTTAATATACACAATCTTTGATTTAATTTAAAATCACCATCCTCTTTCCTACTACTTTCTCTCAAAAGGTTTGAGGAAATCTGATTCCTTTTAAATTAAAGTAAATTAAAATGAATTACGTCTTGATATTTTTCTGTAAGAATTTTATAATTCTGGTGGAGCTCCATGACAACCAGGCTGGGGAATTTCTGTTTCAGTCGTAATTCAATACTTTTTCTTTGCATTTGTGTCTTCTTGCAGATATATACATTCTCTGAGAGCCTGCTGGAGGGACTGAGCAGTGGACCAAAAGACATGGAGAAAGAAGATAAAAAGATGAGAGAGAGGACAGTAAAAATAAGGAGGAGATGACATGAGACAGAGCAGAATGTGGAGAGAGGGTGAAAGAGGGAGTTGGAGCAAGTAAGCAAACAGGAGAATCCATAGGGAAAAAGAATGAGGCTTGGCTTGCAGGGAGGGCAAGGGCTTAAATGACAAGAGAAAGAAATTGATGCACTTAGTAGAAAATAGAAAAGCACCAGGATTATATGCCTCAGTTTCTGATCAAAGAGATTGTTGCAAGTAGCTGCCTGTCTGTCCCTGGTTAAGGCATTTAGTTTTAAAAATTTCTGTTGCTTTCAGCAAAGCCATAAAAAAAAAACGTAAGGAACAGGGTGGAGGACCATGAAACTTTTAATTGAATTTTATGTGCATCTGATAGGCATACTCTATCCAAAATTAGAGCGAAGATAGTAGTATGTTGTCATTACTGGATCTCAAGATGGTGAAGGGGAAGACATCTAGGGAAATACTGACTGCATCACTCTTTGAAAACTGCGGTGGACCGTGATAGCATTTCCGACATCTTATGTGGTTGCTAACACTCCTGGCTCATTAGTTATTTTCCATTTGACCTTTGAAACGGAGGTCAAGCTGGGTGTTCTTCCCTGTGGTTAGTCAGGTTCAATGCCTCTGCCCTCTCCACCTCAGAGTCCTCAGGGAAAGACATAGCTATAAGTGATGAGTCTTATTCCCACTCACCCCTACTAAAGACCTGAGATGTAAGGTTCTGCTTTGGTTCTGCCTAATGGTGCATGCAGGAAACCTGAATTCTGGTTTCGGTTAGCACTAATTAATTGCCAATAACTAATTGATTGATTCTTTTGTAATTTAACAGAAATGCTCCAAAGTCTTTAATTGGGTGCTCTGAGTAAGAAGATTTAGTCTCTGATATCAAGGCTGTCCCAGTGTAATGAGAAATAAAACATGAAAACAGTTTTGTAATGTGGAGAGCCAAATGCTGTGATAGATGTTGTCAAGGAATGCCAAGGAAGGGCACTGGACCTGGTCCAGGTGACAGAATACCTTTGCATATTGGGACATTTCCTCTCTGCCATGGTAGTCTCCAAAACACTTCCAGGAAGCCTGTCCCAGAGAGAAACACGGAAAGGCCTGTAGGCCAAATTAAGATGCACATGCCATATGGTTTATTGGGTCAATTTGAAACATGCAGTAAAAAAAGGGAAATATGTGGAGTAAGTTAGGTTAATACATTAGGATAGATTGCAAACAGGAAGGACTATCCCAGATTCTGGGATACACAGGTATACAATGTCCTGTCCCTCCCTCCCTCCTTCCATCCATCTTTCCCTTCCTCTCCCTCTCTCTTCCTCCCTTTCTCTCTCCTTCTCCATTAGCCTTCCTTGCTGATAGTGTGGGTAAGGGTGAGTGATGATGGAGGGTGACTGGAGCTAAAAAACAGTTGCTCTCTTAGGCACTGGCAACTATTCTTGTTCACAGCTGGGCTTGACACTTATCCTACTTAGCAGCTATATATTCTGTCTTTCCGTCCTGACCAGAAGACAGGTGGGCCAGATTGGATGTCACCAACAGAGACCTATTTAAGATCTCGTGAATATGAGTGCTTCATGAATATGGGGTTTCCAGAGAGCTTCATGATTATTTGATGCTCCCAAGGTCTTTCTGTCCCTTCCAACTTACTTTACTGATGTCTAAGATGTTGCTGGTTACTTATTTCCATTCTTAATGTCATCTATCCTCCTTGTACTTCAGGAAAACTACATATTCAGTTTTAGTCTTGAAAGATGAATAAGGATTAACCAGATAAGAAGTAGAAAGGGTAGGAGGGAAGAAAGACATTGGGAATGGCACAGGCAAAGGCATAGAGACATGAGTATACATGGCCTTTTCAGAGACCTGTAAGGTGTTTTGGGTGGCTGGAGGTGGAATGGGTGGGGGAGCAGCCAGAAATGATACCGAGTCCAGACCACAGTAACTTGCTAAGGAATTTGGATTTTATTCTAAATACAATCAGAAAACTGACGAATGTTAAGCAGGGAAAATACATGACCAGATTTATATTTTAGAAATATCAGTCTACAGACAAACAATGCAGGGAATAAATTAGACAGTCATGTGATTAAGTTCAGGAAGTTTTGCGTCAACCCACAGTATACCTAATGTAACTACATGAATTGACTTATGAGGACTCACACCATTGCAGTAGCTGTGGAGATGTGGAAAGGATAATATAAGGTTGAGAGAAAATGACTGGATTTAGGGAGATTTGGGGGCATCAGTTCCTAATGTGTAAAAGGAAGTAAGTGGATAGATAATTGGAAAGAATTGAAAAATGTGTAAACTTAAAAGGATTTTAAAAATTATCTGGTCTGACTAGTTAGTTTTATAGATGAAAAAATTTCCCCTATGACTGCTTATGACTCTAAGGTTTGGCAATATCTGGAACCCAAAAGCATTTTCCTAAGTGATGAGAATGAGTTTCCTTCTAATTCTGGAAGCCGTGTGTGGCCAACTGTAGGCCTAAACTTTTATGCCAAAAATGAGTAAAATAGGCAGTGAAGTGGTTTGAAGGCGGGTAGAAGGGGCTCCCTCCAAAAACCACCTTATACTTCCCATAGTCATCGCCTTAAATCTGTCACTGTTAACTCATTAAGTTGGGGCCTGGCATTGTCCTCCCTGGGCTCCTTTTTTGAGATGGCAAAGTCCCCAAGGTGAGGTAACACATTAGGTCACTAACACCTTTGAGTGAATTAGATTGTGTGATGTCTTTCTCAGACAGGAGGGGCTTAGGGAAGCCAAAGGACACTAGGATACATTGGAGAGACTGGACTGAAAGGCCGGGAGAATTGTGAAGAAAGGAATGGCCGTGGTACTAAGGCCCTTGCAGTTTTCCAAGTAGGGGCCTTGGCTTGACACCCTGGGCCTGTTGGAGCCTTCCGTTCCTGTTACTCAGTGTAGCAGAAGCAGTCCAGTTCTGTCTTTGGGATTCAATTCTGATAGAGCACAATGAAATAGTGGGGAAGCAAGAGCCCACTGGCCTTGTTTCATCATTTCGATAACTGTCAAGGTCTTAGAACCTTGATACATGTCCATCTCATAAGATATATCCTCTGTCACTCTTAGATGTGAGTTAAGAGCAAACAGCAATTCACAGTGTCTTCATTTTAAGTATAATGGGCCTTTTTATATAGTTAGGTCCAAGAATAGGAATGTTTCTGAGGAATATGAAGTGTATGTAATGACTGAGAAAACAAAAATATCCACTAATGCTCATAAGCAACCTTAATGCACTTTTAATTTTACAGCCAGGTTTTTGGACTGGGGAGAAACTTTGTTAAAAATACCCTAAAGAGAAATACAAAGATATTAATACCAAGCATATCAGTGGGCTTGGTATAACTGAAGAGCAGATATTACACATGAATTATATTTACTTTATTTTTTAACTATCCCATTCTCTAAAATAGACGATAGTCTGTTATAACTATTATGAAAAATAAACTCTACCTCTAGATTGTAACATATATTCACTATTATTTTCATTATATTGATTCTTAAATGAAAGTTGCGCATCCAGATATTTTACAGATTCATTAAAATATTTTACAATACTTTGTTTAACATATACTTTAAATTAGAATTTCATGACAAACTTTGGTAAGGCAGAGTGACCATCAGATTTTATATGCGACTGCATTGAATAGAAGCAGCAATCACAAGTATGCTTCAGTTGCTGTCATTTCCTTGAATTAATAGATATGGCAGAGGGTCATATTATTGTAGTAATAAAAGCAGAATAAGAATAGAATCTAGGTAATTTCCCTAGATTAAATTAGGTGATCATTTTACTTTATTATAAACTTTTTGAAACATTACAATTACAGAACTAGAGAAACTGCTTATAAAAAATCACTTCAGCAATGTTATAGACTTCTTGAGCTAGAATAAGTTTTAGGTGTCCAGAGCACGTCTTCCTTTTCTGGTAAGACATAGTGGCCACAGAGAACAGTGCCATGGATGACAGTTTAGCTTCTGGAGCCAGGTAGTAGAGGTTCAAATATGGCTTAACTTCTCACTACATGTGTGACCTTAGGTATAGTACTCATCCCTCCATGCTTCCTGCGAAAGGGAGGGAATAATACACCTCAGATGATGAAATAAAGTTATAAGTTCTAACCACTTTAAATGGTGCCTGGCATTTGATACAGGTTTGATGTCATTTTAAATGAAGACTAAGTTATGCAGTACCTTGTAGACTGAAATGAAAAAAACTCAATTCTAAATGCAAAAGGAAAGGTTTAAGAGGCAAATGAGGAAATTAATTGATGATCCAGTTCTTTTTGAAGAACAACTGTTCCTATATCCTTGTCTAACTCCCTAAAGTCTCAAAGTTCTGGATGGCAACACAAATGGGGAGGTTCCATAATTTATCTGTGCCCAGCTGCCAAGAAATAACTTGTTCCTTCCACACCTGCAAATCAGTAAATTTTAGTAAATTATTTATCTGATTGTTTAGCCTAACATCTAGGAGCCATCCTTAACCCCTTGGTTTTCTCAGCCCACCCTCTCCTCTGTCCAAGCAACCCCGAGGACTGCTATCTCCACCAGACTGACAGAATGAGCATTCACCCCATTGCAGGAAGTTGGCTTGGCTGTGGGGCATTCAGAACTCCAGCAGAGATGACAGGCTTGTCTGGAGTCCATAGCACTGGGACTCTGTAGCATTTCTTGACTCTGTAGCATTACTTGGCATTGAGTGGCTCATATTGGAGTCTGTTACATTTGTGTTTGAATTTTCTTTCCAGGTAGCCTAATTGCTGTAAGAAATCAGACTCTCACATTCCTCATGGACTCCATAATGTGCTAAACGTGTACTTCACAAATACTTATTTCTTTAGAAATATACAAACTTGCAGGTACTGTTATAAGTCAGATATTCCTCAGTTTACCTCAGCACTACCCTAAACCTACTTTTGACAATGAAATAAATGAAATAAAGTAATAACAATTAATCAAAAATCAGAGATGAGAAATACTTTAAAGATGCTAAATTAGAGGCTGTTTTCTCCCACAGATATTATCATTAACTAGATTCTGAAATTATTCAATAAGCAAATCTGGTCTTGCTCACCCAAATGCTATGTCTAATAATTAGGACGATGTTTTATTTTGTATGGCAGCACCAGAGGGGACATGGCATGGCACAAATATGGGTGAGGAATAAAAAATCAACTTTGATAAAGCAAAACTTATCTATAAATTTTGTTTTATTTTCTTTACAAGAAAAAGCTGAAGCAGTGGACCTTGAGCTGGATAAGAAGGAAGGCCTTCCAGCTGTGTATTTCAAAGAGCCAGAGGTTAGTGTAATAAAATACTAAGAACATACTAAGGGAAGTGTCCAATCTGAGGCTATGGCAATTAAAATAGGAAGCCCAACCTTAGGTTGCTGGAATGTTAATCCTTTTCTGATTCCTCAGAATGGCTTAACCATTTAAGGAGTAGTCCATTCTGGTTATGATACAAAGATATCCTCTACCACAAGTGTTAGAACTCAAAAGTATTCACTTGACAACATCCTTTGAAGCAGAAATAATGCTGACCCAGTAATACACCACTTGAGAGCATCCCTTGCAGCAGGAAAAATGCTGACCCAGTAATATGCCAAGGTCTATGGCATGTATGGACTTTTCTTTGAGGGAAGAGAGCCCAGTTAGGAGGCCAATCTAGGGGAGAGGTGATTATGACCTAAACTGGAGTGGTAGCAGTGGAGTTTGTGCAGGAAAGAAACAGTCTGTTTCCAAATATATTTTGTAGGCAGAGCCAACAGGATTCACTAAAGATAAGATACGAGGTGTGGGGAGATGAATCAAGAATGATTGTAAGGCATTTTATTTGAGCAAAAGAAATGGTGCGTTGGCAACTACGGAGATGGAGGAGGCTGTGATGGAACCCATTTCAGGGGAGATCAATTTCAGACATGTTGTATTTGTCTTTTAGAAAAATGATATTGTTGGGCAGGCAGTTGGACATGTGAGGCTGGAGTTTATGAGATAGGTCTGGGCTGAAGATAAAGTTTGAAATACATCAGCATATAAATAGCCTTTTAGTCTGTGTAACTGTAGGAGATCAATATGGGAGTGATTGTGTGTGAGGAAGAGATGAGGACTGAAACCAAAAAAAGATGGTGATCACTGGTATAGAGAAAAAAATAAACCAGAGAAGGGGTATAGGAATTATTCGGGAAGGTACTATTTTAAGTAGGGTGATACTGTGAAATTAGAGATAATTTAGTTTCCCAAGAAGAAGCTAGGGCAAATCGATAAGAAGCACTAATCAGTAAAATACATGAAGTAATTCTCTAGAGTAGAAGGAAAACTCAGCGGAGTTCATAGACTAGAACAGCACACTGTTTTCCAGGCAAAGTAAATGAAAACAAGTCCATATCCATAAATATTCTCAGAAAAGTGATGATTGTTGAGGATAAAAAAACCCATCCTATGGGTGTCCAGAGAATGTGGATTACTTATAAAAGAATGAAAATCAGATTGCTTGGATTTCTTCAAGAAAAACTTAAGAACTGTGATGAGCAATGATACAAGGAAACACAGCAGTTTAAGTCTAATCAATTGTTATAAAAATGGAAACAAGAGTAATTACAAAAGTAAAGAAGTTCTTAAAACATCTTATAAAATATTCATGTATATTTATAAATACACTTATTTCTAGAAAAAGATTTGGGGTAGGTGACATATATAGAAAAAAGTCAGCCGGA
The DNA here is from genome assembly GCA_004027375.1 of Macroglossus sobrinus. NCBI lineage: Eukaryota > Metazoa > Chordata > Mammalia > Chiroptera > Pteropodidae > Macroglossus > Macroglossus sobrinus. Next base: position 17,759 of record PVKZ01005443.1, on the reverse strand, counting down.
AGGCATTAAAAATAAGATAAATTAAAAAGAAACCATGGGTATAAAGTAAAACTTACCTAAGTTAGCAGTAGAATGTATATTTAATGTCCTATGTATTGTTTTTGATGATTTATAGCTTATATTTAAGAAGCCTGGGATTCCAGCAAGCTAGTTGTCTTTTGATCTGATGTATTTTTTAATGGTGGATCAGATACTTGGCTCCAATAAGTCTAATATACAATGTGAGCAAATATCACAAACAATTGTAAGATCCACAGGGTCCATGAAGAAACACACACACACACACACACACGGAGAGAGAGAGACACCAGGAGAAGTCCAACTATACCTGGTACTATGACCTGATAGTTTTTTTCACTTAGGTTCATTGGAAAAGGAAGCATTGAACATTATAAGGAACAGTATCCTTGACCATATTTATATGTTAAATATTCAATAAATTTCATAGAGCTATTTTCTTTTTAAAATAATGTCATTTAATATAGGTTTATGGCACTATGGTGGCAAAAAAATGATTTACTAAATATAATTTTACTGAAGGTAATTTTCTGATTATGTGATTTAATCTTATTATAGATTTTTTAGTATCTTGGATAATATATATACTTCTGACTGCCTTTACTAAATAAATATTGTCTCCCCTAGCTTGAGATATTGAAAGTCATTGAGAATTGGTTTTGAAATTTTATAGTAAAATACAGTAATCTAGATTACCAGTGAAGAGATACTTTTTTGAGAAAACCATTTAGCCCAAAAAATTTTTAAATAGAAGATATATGCTTAATGCAAAAGCTTTTTTGCCCGTAGTTGGAGGCAAGGATGTAACAATTAACAATTATCATCTTCTAGAATTTAGTAGTATTAGCCCAAATCTATAGTGTCAAAGAGAAAGTTGTGGCAGGCAGATGAACTAAAAATACATTTCTTATAATTAAAAATTTTCAATTTAGATAAGATATATTTTAACTGTGTTTATTGAATAATTTTATTGCATTCAAATTTGTACTGCTCATACTGTCATAAATGAAAATAACTTTTGAGTCGTGTTCCATAAGGTATAGAGTTGATTTCTGTTCTTTCACATTTTAAGTTCTTTTTCATTTTTTATGGTTAGACTGTTTTTCCCCTCTGAAATATCAGAATGGTAGTACTTGGCTAGGGAATGAGGAGTTTGAGGTGTGTTATAAACTGGTTTGGGGAAAATATATGTAACACTCTCTCCCTCACCTCAGCCTAACATGCTCAGAACAATTCGAACTTGGCCCACGCCTGTTTGTGTTCTGGCCTTAGGCTTAAAAACCTTCTGCGTAGTCTGAGGTTATTCTGCCCCTTGGTAGTCCACAATTTTAATGGGACCCCACATGTCAGGCAATGTCCCAAGACATTTGAGAGGAAAAGATATTTGAGGCATAGGATATGGCACTATAATTAAAGATATACAAAAACACAATGGATTAAACAAAGCTGTTTATTTATCTTATGAAAAATTTGGATAGGTGTTGCAGGCTTGGTTCAGTGTCTCAGCCATTTTGAATATTGGAGTTTTAACTCTTTGCTATCCTCAAAATGTGACTTCATTTCATGGAGCAAATGGCTTCTCCAGGGCTCATTTAAATTTTGTATTCCAACCAATGAGGAAGGAGAAAAGCAAGGGGGAAGGAAGACAAAACCCCTTTTTTAAGGGCCCTGTCTAGAAATTCCATGTAACTTTTGCTCATATCCCATTACTAGAAACTTATCACATAGCCTCGGCTAACTGCAAGTGAGGCTGTAAAATAAGTCATCAGCTGGATGGCCATGTCTTGTGTAACCTTCATGGGTTCTGTTGCTGAAGGAAAATGAGAAGAATGGATATTGTTAGATTAACTAGCAGGCTGTTTATCAAGTAGTGACCCAAATGGTCATGACCTTTGGCTTTAACTTGACTCTGAGTTTAGAATTTACTCCTTTGGAGCTAATCATAGTCTGCATGCGAGGGAAATGGCCATTTTATTTAGCCTGTCAATGCTTCTCTTCCCAGAAGCCTCAAGTTAAGGGCACTTAAGTATAAAATAGTGCAGAACTTAGAATATATTACCTGTATTTGTCTATTCTATCTCAAGAGCTACTATTTCTAATGCTCCCACATATCCCATCCAGTGTCTGTACAAGTTAGTTAAGTCTATGTCCCTCATTCTACTGTGAGCTCCTTTTAGGCAAGGTATCTTAACCAAACTAGAAATTGTGTTGAGAACAGAGTCAAATCCATAGTAAGCATCCAATAAATATTTGATAGGTTTTTGTTAAATTGGTAATGAAAGTTAGAAAAAGAACTGGATGCTGAATGGAGGAAGAGAACACCATCTAATCCTTCTCAATTTAAACATAAACCAAGACTACATTATTGCTACTTTTCACTCTCTCCTCACTATGGCACTTATGTGCTTGTTTAGTTTGGGGCTACATGTAAGAACCACCATGAGCATTTGACTTCGGAAAGGGGAGTCAGGAAATTGTTCACCTTCTTGATCATTTTGTCAACCCTTCTCTCCTAAAGGAGACATTTATGTAGCCCAATAACTACACTAAATTGTAACAAAATATACCTTCATGTTTTCTTTATAATTTCTGTTGAAAACATAGAATTTGCATGAATTTTTATAGAAGGAAATTTCAGAAGGAGAAGAAACTTAATTTTATATGCAGCATATAAAATATAGTCAATGAATCCAACAGGCAGTGACAGCATGAAAGGAAAAAAAAGACTGTGTGGGGTGGGACAGAGAGGAGAAGGGAAGCAGGAGAGAGCTGTAATTATTTTAATTTTTGTTCTAATAGCCACTTGTCCTTGTGATATGAATGATAAATGAACAACTAGTAGCACCATAATACAGTACAGTACATTGAAAGTCAATTACTAATGAAGAAGCACATTTAAAAAAAAAGTACAACTAAATTTTAGCAAATCAGAGTATGAAGATTAGATTGATGAGAGAGTGAATTACTCTGAAGAACATTCTCCAAATCAGAGCTATAATAAAAGCATTATACTTTAAGATGATGAAAAAAAATGCTATAAAGTCTATCTTTTGACTTGGAAATTCTCCCAGTGATTGGAATTTATTTCAATCTCTATTTCTGAATTAAATGCCATAAATCGGAGAATCATATTCTCCTTTGTCACTTGATCCACTCAGTAATAAATTTATGGTAAACCTCCATATAAAAATTCCAGGTCACAATTAAGGTTAATCTGAGTACTGCCCTTTCTTCTTAAAAAATGTTTCCTTGGGGTTTGTCCACACTGTCCTTTCGATGCTAGAACTCTTAGCATCTCTGAACCCTGTACTGCTCTTGATATTGTTTTGGGTTCCTTGGCTGTGACATTATAACTTAGCAAATTATTTCTTATACTGTCATTGCATGTGGACATCAACCATGAACAACCCAGAAATTGTGTTTTTCTTTTGTTAAAATGATAAAACAAACATCTGTACAAATTTTCTCTGTTTTAATGTTAAATTTTGAAGTTCACCTCAATTTAATTTTATTTAAAAGCAGTAAAATAAAAGTGAACAAAGAGAAAAAACCTGAAGGTAACTGTCCAGTAGCACAAGGACAGTGACATCAGATTTGACTGCAGTGGGTGGACCTGGCTAAAACAGGATAAATATAGCTGATGGTCATATATTCTCCCCACCGTTTTGTTGTTCCAAACATCATAAATATGATAAATGTACATAGGTTACTTTAGTGGACAATATGCATTATGACTTTGTAAATATGAATCAGAGACTCTAATGAAACACATCACCTGAAGGAAATACCAAGGGTTATGTGGTTTTGAGATGGTAGCCTTTTTATTATAGCATCGGGCAATAGGAAGCTATATGTTTATGGCACGCACAGACACACATATATACAGACGAAAACATATGCATTCCTGAAGCATTTAAGGAAACAGCCCAATTTATATGCAGAAAAATAGTTCTTTCACATTCTATGAACACAAAGCAATTATAATGTAGAAAATGAGAGTAGGGAATATAAAACGATTTACAGGAAACCATTAGCAATGGATGCACTATTTGATAGATGGTATAAACTGAAACCACAGAAACTAACAGTAACTCTTAAAGCAGTCTTCAGTTTATGCTTTTTAAAGCTCCTTAGCAAAGACTCCAAACAGTGCTGGACCACCTTTGCAAGGAGTACCTGTAAGCCTCTAGCTAACTGACATAGACATGGAGCGACATTATAGCAACATTTGTCACCTCTAGAGAAGGAAACAACTGGGTCAAAATATGGCTCCACAACTGTCTAAGCTTGGACAAGATAATTAAATTTGAACTTGCTTCTTTATTTGTAAAGTTGATATATTAATAGATATATTAATATTCATTGTAGTAAGTATTATGTAAGGATTGAATGGCATAGCTTAAGTAAACAGCTAGTACATAGTAGTTTTGAATAAATTAATTACCATCCCAGCTGCCTTTGCAGTTCCTCACCCAGCACTGTGGCTGCAATGTGGGGAAGGAGAGATAACTCAGCCTAGCAGTCTATAGGAGCGAAGGTGCTTATGAAAGCTGAGGCAAAAAACCAGCCAAACAAATAAAATTGGATTTATCATTCACTAGTTTCCATTTTCCCCTTTGTGTTCCTCTTGATTAGTAGTCAAGATGATGAAGTTGAAGAAGAGTTAGAAAATACTGTTGTTTTTTGTGATCTTTTATCCTTTGAATTCACCCACATTTTCAGTTTTGATGACTGATTAATTTTTGACAAATGTGAACAAAGAAGAATTGTAAATACTATGTAACATGCATGAATCAATGGACAGAGTTTTGTTTTGTTCGAGTTAGCTCTCTAGGGGCTAATATGAGCATATTCTAGGTATTAATTTAGCTTAAGTGGCTCCCACTGAAACTGTTTTGGTTTCTATGGAGACTTTTGCTCTGGTTTATTGGTATATAACTGTTTCCTCACCTTTTCATTTCCTGAAATAACACCAAGTACAGTATCTAAATTTTGACTAATATAAATCAAAGCACATGCTTTCCTTTCAGTAAAGTCCTCTATTTCGACACATGTGCAGGATTTTCCTTTTTAATGCATTAGACATCTGTTATTGCTAATGGGGATAAAATGTCACATGTTAAAAACAGTAAAAGTTATTAAAAGCAGTGCAGGTTTTAAATATTTTGAAATTATGTTAGAAATCTAATTTTTTTTCAGGTACATGCAGTTTTCAATCCATGATTGTAAAAACTATGTGAAAATTAATATGCATATGAATATGAAAAGCTTTTGGGATCACATTTATCAGATTCTAATGTATCCTATCCTTTTTAAAAATAAATATTAAAAATTACACAATCCCTATGTACCTTCACACACACACACACACACACACACACACACACACACACAGGGGTACACACACATTCACATATAAGGACACAAAAACATTACACATGTTATAATTCCCATGGGGCTAACTAGGAAGCAAAACTATGGTAGTAGTTGTGTAAAAACCACAAATTTCATTAGAAATTTGAAATTTACTTGCTGGTATTCCTGACCAGTAAGTAAATATCAAACTTAGCATTAGTATACTTTATTGTAGCAATATTTATTACGTGTGTGTGTGTGTGTGTGTGTGTGTGTGTGTGTGTAAGTGTGTAACAGGTGAACTCAGATGTGTTTAAGAAGAAACACCTCACATTGTTAAAATCTCCATTTCTATGTTTATGTTAATGAAATTAAAGTGCATATTTGCTAAGTAATTTTCCTTTTAACTTTTTACTCTGTATTTAATGGTAAACTTAATTTTTATATTTCTAATTAATGTCAACTTCTCTTTTTTTTAGGGGACCTGTGAGAATACTTGTTTTATGGAAGATACATTTATAAATGGAAATCAGTCTTTCCTCAACCTCAATCATTTTATTCACGTAAAACAATACAAAAACTGGGAAGTTAATTGAAACTGTATCAGGTCACTAGATAGATACTCTTGCAGCAAGAGAATGGCAACAAATGGAAGGAATAACAAGAGGGGCCTCTAATTTGCTGGTAATGTTCTGCTCTCTAATATATATATATATAGAATACCATTTTTAAAGCATGTTAAATAACTGAATGTTTTAGATTTAAGATGGCAAGTGTTCTCACCTAAGTAACAGCATCCTGCCACACAACTAACAGTAGAATTCAGAATTTGTATCATGTTGCTATTTTAAATTTAAAATTATTTTTTTCATCTTTTTTGTGGTGATACCATTTACGATCTCTCATCAACTTTCAAGGATGTAATACAGTTAATGGACTATAGTCATCATGCTGTAGATTAGATCCTCAGAACTTATTCATTTTATAATTGGAAGTTTGTGCCCTTTAACGAATATCTTTCCATTTCCTCCACCTCACGAACCCTGGCAACCACCATTTACTCTATTTCAATGAATTCAGCATTTTTAGATTTCAGCTATAAGTGAGAACATACAGTATTTGTCTTTCTCTTACTTATTTCACTTAGCATAATGCCTTCAAAGACCATGCATGTTGTCACAAAAGGCAGGATTTCCCTGTTTTTACAACTGAAAAAATACCTCATTGCATATATATTCCACATTTTCTCTATCCATTCAACATTAGGTTACTTTATGGGACATTAGGTTATTTTCGTGTCTTGGCTGTTGTGAATAATGCTACATGGAACATGGCGGTGTACAGATATCTCTCCCAGATACTGATTTCATTTTCTTTAGATCTTCATTTCTGTTCAGAAGTGGGATTGCTAGATCATATTGTAATACTATTTTAATTTTTGAATGAACTTCCATAGCATTTACCGTGGTGACTGCACTAGTTTACATTCCTACAAATAGTGCACAAGAGTTCCCCTCTCACCACATCCTCACCAACACTTACTTCTTATTTTTTGATAATAGCCATTCTAACAGGTATGAGGTGACATCTCATTGTGGTTTATATTTGCATTTTTCTGATGATTAGTGATGCTGAGCATCTTTTCATGTACCTATTGGCCATTTGTATGTCTTCTTCAGAAAAATGTCTATTCAGGTCCTTTGCCCATTTTTGATTGGGTGATTTGGTTTTGCTATTGAGTTGTATGAGTTTCTTATGTTTTTTGGACATTGACTTCCCCTTATCAGATAGATGGTTTGCAAATATTTTCTCCTATTCCATGGGTTGCCCTTTTCATTTTGTGGATGGTTTCTTTTGCTGTGCAGTAAAACTTTTTATTTTGATGTGGCCTGACTTGCTTTAAAATAATTTTATTTTTCTGACTTCAAAGGGGTGGTAGAAAACTGGAAAAATACAAACAAGTACAAAATTGACCACTTCTTCTATAGTAAAATGAACATTTACATTTACAAATATAAAGATATGCATACATCCACCTATATATTTATACACACTACCATATTAAACAAATGAAATCATGCCATACATATTGCTTTATAAAATACTTTTTTACTTATCATTTATTGAAATTCTCTTTCCATAGCACAAACTATTTTGTACATCATCCTTTTAAGGACTGCAATAATTTAAAATAAAAACTCACAGTTTTAGACATCAAGACTATTTTCTATATTTTGGTATTATAAACAAAACTGAGATACATACTTTGTAGGCTAATCTTTGTACATAGTCTTGATTATTTCCTTAGACTAAATTCCTACCAGTGAAATTTCTATAAGCAAGCTGTAAGAATTCACAAAATGTAAAATATGTCTTAGATCTTCCCAATCGAAACCAGTGTTTAAACAGCATTCTTGAATCCTTTCTAACTTATTTCTTAGTATGGTAAATTGCCTGAACTTCAGATACTCTTGAATCCAAGAGGAAGTAGCTCTGCTCCCAAGGAAAATTCTGTTTTTCTCATTGAGTCAGTGACCCTCATCTAATCAATGAGTGTTCTGTAGGTTTCCTGAATGGCAATTCCAGACACTTTCTTTTCTAAAATTGACTGGCTGCTGGTCTTAGTAATTATATTCAGGCCCAATATACTTCTGTGGAGCTAAGTCAGAGATTGGAGCAATTCCTGGGCTTGTTCTCAGTGTATGTGAAAACACTGATGCTCACTTAAATTTGGGTGACAAAAGATGGAAATGTTCAGCAGTCAATATTACAACATATGAAGTATTCAAGAAAGAGATGCCTCTTAGTAAAAGAGAGTGAAATTACCAAAATATGGAGGAAAAGAAAGAAAAAACATTTTTTTAAGGTCTGAGCTGGATGTAAAATTTTACATATGTACCATCTATTTTAACATACATATGAAGGTATTCTGATGGAAATACTTTTATATGTATGTATGTTTGCATGTATGTGAGTCATACAGTGGAAGGAAGGGTTATAACTATAAAGTAGAAGTTCTGAGGTGCCCAGAGTAAGGACCCTGAGGTGTGAATTGAGGTATGTGCATCTTTTCATGTGGATGTAATTTGGGAAGATTATCGTTGTTTTGTTGTATAATGCTTTGAGTTCTGGGCATTTTTCAGCCTGGTTCATGTTAATTTTAGAAGCAGTTGATTGAATTTGATGAAATATACTACATTACATAATAAGGCTATACAGTTTAATTTGTGGTTTTGTCATCTTTAAACACAGCGGTATCCGTTACACACACACACACACACACACACACACACACACACACACACTTACACATACATATATATGTATATGTAGATAATCTCCAATACACACACACACAACACACATACAGACATATGTTAAGTGAGCTCATCTGCTCTAATTTTAATAGGCTTTGGTTAGATTAGGCAAATGAATAGTGACAAAAGAAATGGTGTGGCAGGTTCAAGAAGTTGTACAATTAACAAGTGTTTGTCAAATGCCTGTTAACACATTTTTTGGGGGTCAAAAATATGGGCCCCTGGTGAGAATATTTAAAATTAAGTATGGTTCCCAAGTCAGAAAATTTTTAATAAATTTCAGAAGGCCCTTCACCATCAACCCTCAAATGAACCACTTGAAGTTGAACCAAAGCATTTAAAAGGAACGAGGGATTTAATAATTATATTTTAACTTTCTGTGCAAGGAGGAAAAATGATCATATAAAATAGTAGATATGAAAAAAGTTACCCATTTTTAAATATTGAGAAATTGTGTATAAATTAAGGCCAACCTTTTTAAAAAACTGATATTTAAATTGCAGCCTACAGAATACACATTTTTCAGAGATGTTGTTTAAATCTATCAGTGTCAGAATGAAAAAAAAAATGTGTGAATAAAGGATGAGGCCAGGTGTCAAATTTTCAAATACTACAGATGGCCGAAATAACATAGGATGTTCAAGTATGTGCTTTGAGGTCCAACTTCTCTTTCTGCTGCTACAAAAAGGGACCTTTTTCTCTTTTCCACCCTGATTCCTTTCTGTGGCAGCCACTTAATCTTGAGTGTAGTGGGACTCCTGTGTCCCTCAGGAATCTAAAACAAAGCATTACCCTGTTACCCAGTTCCCAGTTAAATGGGCTGAGTGTGTCCTGGACTTTCAGATTTCATGTTAGCCTAGATCAGGCATGCATAAATGCTTAGTAATTGTGGCAGTCCTGCTTTCACTATCACCAACGCTGTAGCGTTCAAGATGAATTTGCTCAAAAATAAATTTCCAGGAGATTCACTAGGCGATATCATTTGTTCCATGTAAAAAGCTTTATATGCAAAGTTCAGAGATTATTTTAAGAATGTAGGGTTTAAAAGTGACCTTCCTGGCCAACCAAATAGTGTGATTACATATGTCATAGACCAGAAGCCTTACCTTTAAATTTTTATGCTTTAAAAAAAAAATAAAGAAAAGTATGTTGTTACAACAGCAGCTTAAGTTGAGTGCAAATGCCATGCTACATAAGACTCTGATTCTGGTTAGGAGAAGCAGCACAGACTATTTAATATTGCTTATGTATGTGTTCTCATGAGCCCTCCCCAAAGGCTGAACTGTCATCTTGCTCTGTATAAACATTCAACATTGAATTAGCATAAACAACAACCACATTGCCTAAGTTTTTACTTTGTGCATGAGACACTGTACTAAGTACTTCATAGGATAGCTTCTGATATTTTTAATAATCCTATGTTTGTTATTTCCATTTTACAGACACGGGGAAGTACTGAAGCCCAGATGTTTTAAGTGAGTTATCTAATTGAGTAAGTAGGAGAACTGAGATGTGAAGCTTCTCCAACACTACAGGTCCATTCTTGAGAATGTCTCTGGCCAAGAATGTCAGCATGAACCAGGGGAACTAGAATCAGATACTCAGTTCTTGGCTATGCCCTTTAGGGGTTAAGTTTTTTATTTGAGGACTCTATAATACCATGCATGAAACTTGGTTTCACTTGACGAAAAATTGTAGAACATAATATGACTCAAGCATATGTGAATGTCACCCTAAAACTAATGATACCTTACATTCAAAAGGTATTTTATAGGTTCAAAAGAATGTCATAGTAATTATTTGAGTTTTTCATTTTTTATTTTGGAATAATTATAGACTTACAGGACAAAGGTAATACAGAGAGGTTCTATATTCCCTTTACTCAGTTTCTCCCACCAGTTACTTCTTACATATTACAGCACAACATCAAAACCAAGAATTGACATTGGTGTAAAAAGACAATTCTGTGTCATTCTATCACATAGATAGATAGATCAGTGCAACCATAATTGTAATTAAGATGCAGAATGATTTCATCAGGAATTATCTGATTCAAATCACTGCATTCTAATTTGGAAAACATAAACTTAAATATTATGTCTGGGCTGCTGACAAATGGAATTTCAATGAATGAATTCATATTTAAATTCACTTTTCTACCATTTATTTTCAATATATGTGCTATTATAAATAAGGGGGTTTTGAGCTCTGTGTTCATCTGTTGGGGGTTTATTGTTCCACATAGAAAGATGCATTTACCAGGACTAAGTGCTGGCAGTCAAGTATTCCAGGGATAAAAAAAATATTAAGGGATAAGCAGAAATCTGATTTTGTCAGTTTATTTAAAAGCATTATATAGTGAGCCCTGCTCTTTATATATTTTATGTTTTTACATGTTATTATTGGTGATGGAGGTAGTACACTGTTCATAGAGTTTTTCATTGCCATAGAATTGGAAGGGACATATTCTAATAGTAGTTACCATTAGCTGAGTGCTTAATGTACACTGTTTACTCTGTGCACATATTTCAGTCAATCTTCACAAAGACCCTATGAGATGAGTATCATTACCCCTGTTTTAAAAATGAAGAAAAGGGGGTCAACAAGGTTAAGTTGTACCAGCTTCCATAGCATTATGTGATGTACTTACGATTCAGACCCACTTCTGTCAAATTTTAAAGCTTATGTTTACAGCATTGTGTTTATAGCATTTAGCAAAAGAAAGTTGTGGCCTTAAAATATTCATAGAAAATTATTTCAAGGCCAGTTTAAATACTTCTATCTGTAGTCTTTCTTCCCAGTTTTTTTTTTTTTTTTTTTTGCAGAGACTGTATCATGCTGGTACACGTCTACATTTCTGAGATTCCCAGGAAAGATAAAGAATACTCAATTTTATCACATCATTTTTACTTGAATATAATAAACATATAGTCATATACAGATAACCCCAATCCCTATGAATTTGGTCTGAAATCCTTCACTGGGTATAAATCTTAGCTTCCTTATTTATTAGCTGATTGATCTTGGGAAGTTATTTAACTTCTCTATTCCATATCACTATTAGGGTAGTAATATGAGGGTAATATATCCTTTATTTATTATAAGAACTTAAAAAGTTATGTAACGAACTCAACACAGCATTTAGAACACATGCTTTCATGTACGTAAGCAATACAGTGTATATATTATTATAGGTATTATTACTTCATCCAGAACTAATCATCCAGTTACTTGGTGGTTCTCCTTTAGAAAATTTATAGTTTCTTCAAAATTTCTCTGAATTATGGGATTAAGAATAGCCAACACTTTATTAAACTTTAGGACAAAATATAGTCAATCAATTCAAGATCTGACTGGTAACAAATATAGCTTGTGATTTTACTAGGTTTTGAAGAAGTCAGAATTATCTGCAGTAAAATAATGGTGTGATCACCTCTATCCAACCATCCATGCATCCAGCCATTCACCCATCCATCCAAACACATTTATATAGTGGTGTTCACTTTTATTCACCAACTGTTTGATCTGTTTCCATATTCTGATAGATATTTCTCTCCCTTTTGAACAGTGATGACATTAAAAAGCTATTTGTAACCACAGCTTTGAGGTTATCTATGTTTGCTGGCTTCCACCTATGTGAAGGAGGTAGAAGTCGTCTTTCACAAAGCCCTAAGCAGAAGGTTGTAAAAGTTGGCCTTAGAGGGGGCCACACCATATGAGCCTTTTGTATAATTTATCATCTACAGATTAGGTTAAGGTGCTTTTGATCTTTGAAGGCAATATCTTTCAAAGTGTGTTGCTTCTGTGTGACCGTTGATCCCATTTAGGAATCTCAGTATCATGCTGATTTCAAAGTGAGTGAATTTTTAAGATAGAATACATTCATACTAGTCTTTGCATTTCCATATATTCCTTACACTTCTTTATGGAATATGTTTTAAGCACATAAGTAAAAACTTGGTGTCACAGAGAAAGTTGTGGTAATTTATAAGCTTTGGTTTCTAGAGACTTGAAGAAGTTTTTCCATCTTTCTGGCATTTTATTCCTGTCAGTTTGCATTGCTTCTTTCTTTTCCTTCTCCTCCTCCGCCAGGTTTGGTTTTGAGCTTTGGATTCAAAGAAACCCCAAAGTCAAAACAAAATGGTCAGAACTGCTGACTCTTGTTTTGTAATCCTTTTTAGTCCAGCATTCACAGGAAGACAGGGCACTGACCAGAAATTGGGCCTAACTTCACCCAAAATGTTGGCAAAGTTCAGGAGCCTTGGAATGTACTTGGGCCAAGATACAGATATATACCAAAACTTCAACACTTTTCTAACACATTTAAATATAATTAAATGATATATCACCCTAAAAATTAGATTTTGTACTTAAAATTCAATATTAATCTGTTAGCAATTTTTGATAAAAATAAAATAATCTAATTTATCTTTTGTATTAAATAGAATCTCTTGGTTTTTAAAGTTGCAGGTACATTTGGAATCATACATGTAACATGTAATAAGTGTCTTACCTTTGAAATGTATTTGGAAGGTTTGTAATTACAGAAATAAAGTTACATTAAACTATGTTTCAACACAGATTTTTATAGCCATGTTATAAATCTTCCACAATAGTGTTTTTATAATGGAAATGCTGACAAATGCAATAATAAACACCAATCCAAGGGTCTTAATTGTATGTTCATGCAGGAATTATGCATACTAGCATAATATTTGGTTCAGTTTCCATTGCTAATTTTGCCAAAATCTGCTTTCACATTGGGCAACTGTAAAAGACGATCAACCCAAATGGCTGTCTTTTGATGGCAAAGGTTTCTGATTATTTTCACTTTCCTTGGAAAGCCCGATTATGTCTTTCAAATATGATTTCATTTAGACCTTTTTTTAGATTACATGTCTGAATACAAATAGTAACCTGATAGTTTTGGGGAACTTAGTTTGAGACCAAAAGGCAGTTTTCAGTCAAGTAAAGAGTGTATAAATAAACTGACTCCAAGCACTGACTAAAATGATAGATTCTAAATGTCCAAATAACTTTAAGATTTCAAAAACTAATTATTAATTTTCCAAAAGTAATTGATACCACTAGGATTTTTTTTTAAGTGATGGAAGCTATTGAAAAACTAATGTCTATCAATGTTGGTTTAGAAGATAATAAAGAATAAAACAATTTTAACATAGGGTGTATTAGATACTAAAAACACCTGTATTAAAAAGTACACTGTACTTATGGATCTAACAAGAAAAAATTGAAACTATCACATTGCTTAGAAAAATTGAATATTGAGATATGGAGGTGTAGTGGATTCATGGTCAAAATACAGATCATTTGTCTTATCTCTAGGGATATTTTGAGGAATAAGTCAAATTTATTTCTCTGTGTTTTGGAGCCTTATTTGGCTTCAAATTATTTTAGTAACACAATGACTTAAAAAATGCCTTAAGAGACTACATTTTAGAGTAGCTTCTAAACATATAATAAACTTACAGAGGACAAAGCATTTATATACTGTAACAGTTTTAAGAATTGTGAATATAATTCTACTAATAAAGAAATAGCTTTTTGTTTTGAGATTCTTTAGTATATAACAGAATGATCCAGAATTTGAGGAAGAAAATTAGGACGATGGATGGTTGTATTGACTCTTCAGAACCCGATGATTTTGAAGTCCTTTGTCTACATAGTTTTTTTTTTTTATTTCTGGTTTTCAAAATTGTTTTTTTTTTCAACAAAATATTAATGATTCATAGAGCTGAAACTTGTTTTTACTTTATTTAACACTTGTAGATTTTTTAAAATAATTTTTAAATTTATATTTTTAAATAATAAAGTTCTCAGGAGGACTTTAGGGGGCAGAAGGAAAGGTACTTCTGTAAGCTCTTTCAGTTTTGAACCCATTTACACTATATGTAAAATGTCAACACATTTTTTAATTGAATAAGTGAATAAACATGAGGGAGTGATGGAGCTGCTAGCACTACATTAGTGCTAGTTTGATAAAATGAGAAATAATTATTTTTAACATATTAGAATAAGTAATTTAAAATTTATCTTTAAAAATACAGCTTATTCTAGTCTTAATAGCAAAAATGTCTAGAAAAATAAAATCAAATAAGTAATTTTACTTACTAAAACTGATATAAAGGTCATTGTCCAAATTTCAGGTTATTTAATAAAAGTGCTAGAGAATTAAAAAGTACACTCCTTGATTTTGTTGTTTGGTCGTAGCTGGTTGTATTTTTATTTTTACCTGTTTTTCCTCATGTTCTTACAATAGAGGTAGAAAAATTCCTGGTGAAAAGATATACAGTAAGAATAAGAAATCATCTTTGGGAAGGTGCTCATTTAAGAACTAATCCAGTTCCTATGAGTAGAAGAACTAGGAAAAATTTTAAATGAAGGCACTTCAGAGACAGACAGTATGGACTGGCAGAACCTACCTGGGAGACAATCTGGCCATTTGTATTCACAAACTTATATTCATTTGATGCAGAAATTTTACTTCTGTTTATCTACTATCAGGAACTTACAGGCAGAGAAGACATTTATAAGAATAGTCTTTGCATCATCATTTATTTTTTTAAAAGGAACTATCTCAGCTATGCACTTGTAAACGATTGGAGTTAAACTATGAAACATCAGTATGTCAATAAAATACAGTAATTAAAATTATGTTTGAATCATATTTGAAGTCAAGGAAAAAGTGCTTATTCTATAATGCTGAGTGAAAGATCAGCATTTCAAAAGTGTCCTACATTTCTTAAACATATTGAATTTACATTTGTATAGGGGGAAAAAAGTCTAGAAGGAAATAGATAAAAATGCTGTGTGATAACGGAGTGATTTAAATTTTCTTTTTTTAAAAAAACTTGTTTTCCAAATTTTCTAGGATATATTATTTCTTAATGTAATTAATTATATTTCTAAAATTATGATAGGGAGAAGTATGTGTGTGTGCGTGCGTGTGTGTGTGTGCGTGCATGCGTGTGCGCGTGTGTGTGTGCGTGTGTACATGTGCACGTGCGCGCGCGAGTCAGGCGCAAAATAAAGCGTTGGAGAAATGGGATTTATCCTTTAGGCTTACTAAATTTACAGTTAGATGGACATTATTTACTCCTGTTCCTCTCCTCACTTAACCTACACTTATCTGAAGACCCCCTGACTAGTATTAGGTCTCCTGGGAGGAAGAACTGTGGAATGGCAGAGGGTCCAATCTGGAGGCGGCCCCTCAATATGGTTCCGCTTCAACCTCATCTCCATTGCACACATTTTTGCAAAGCGGAAAAATGCATCTCTTCCTCTGATTTTTTGCCTCGCCTGTCCCTGGTTGCTACTAGAACGAAAGCTCTTGGTCCCTACCAACAGCTAAAAAAAGTGCGCGCTCAGGCAGCGCTGTGCCTACAAAAACCCCGCCCTCCCCTCCGCGTCCCCGCCTCCCCACCTCCCTCCGGGAGGAGACAGCGGGAAGCAAGCGCCAGTGGCAGAGGCCCTGGGCTCCTAAAATCCCAAGAGCGCTCCCCGCGCTGGGGCGGGAGATGCCCCCATCCACCCACTACACTAGTTCAATCGTCGGGCTCCTGCAGGGACTGGAATAGGGTTGCTGGTTTTGAGCGTTAAGAGAAGGGAAGGGGAGGAGCGGGGCAAGAATGATGTTCTTTCTCAGAGGTCGCCCGTCCCCTCGGCTTTCCTTCCTTCCTCATCTTCTTCCTTCTGTCTCTCGACAAGCCTAAAATGACCAGACGAGAGATGGAGCATCTCGGCCTCTTTGGAGACCCACACCCCAACACCCCTCCCGGGTCTCTGCTGCTGCATCTCCTTAAGAGTGCGGGCCTGAGTGGAGCGCCTGTTAGGGATGGCGTAGCACAGACTATGGAGATTAAAAAAAAAAAAAGTCTAATTTTAATTTCCACTTTTAAAAACGTTAAGGAGAGATTGGGCTCTATAGAAGATCCCGAAGTCTGCCTTTGAGAAGATTAGCTTTCCATCCACCGGGCTGGCAGAAATTGCTTCTGGGCGCGCGCCTCGAAGGCCTCGACTCGTTCTAGCGCCCCCCACCCCCGCCGGTCCGTGTCCCGCACTCTGCTGAAATCGATCGCGTCCATGATTAACTCTGCTAGGGCTGTGGGGTTTTTACAACCCCGAAGCACGCTCCAGAAGGCCAGACGTTGTGTTTTAAAGTGTCCCTCTTGGCCTTTCATCCGCACCCACAGCGGGGTCCTGAAACACCCCAAAGCAGCACGCGCCCAGGAGAGGAGGGGCAGACACGTCCATCTCTGCCCGGCTCAGCCGGTTTCCTTTTTCTTGCAGCTCTCCAAGAGCTCGGTCATGAAGGAAATGTAGACGATGGCCAGGCGGAGGGTCTCGATCCGGGACAGCCTCTTCTCGTAAGCAAAAGTGGGCACCTTCCTCCGCAGCTGGTCGAAGGCCTCGTTGAGGTTGAACATCCTCTTTCTCTCGCGGATGTTGGCGGCCTGGCGCTGAGCATAGGTGATCACCCTTTTTCTCTTCGGGCGGCCCAGCAGGGAGGTGCCTCTCTCGAGCTCCT
The DNA here is from genome assembly GCA_004027375.1 of Macroglossus sobrinus. Taxonomy (NCBI): domain Eukaryota; kingdom Metazoa; phylum Chordata; class Mammalia; order Chiroptera; family Pteropodidae; genus Macroglossus; species Macroglossus sobrinus. Next base: position 521 of record PVKZ01005443.1, on the reverse strand, counting down.
CTTCCTCCTCCTCCCCCATGTCGTCTACTTCGCCCTCCTCTTCTTCTGGATCCTCCTCTTCCAAGCCTGCCAGCCTCCTGGGTCTTCCGTTGGGAAGCACAAGACCTCGGTCTCCAAAGGGGACGCCGGGCGCGAAGTCGCAGAGGAGGGGGTGCCCTGGGGAGGCGAGGGACAGGTCTGCGACAAAGTCCAGCATGGTGGCATCCACGCAGCTCTCGGGAAAGGCCGCCATCGCGTCTTCTTGGCCTTGGGTCTCATCTGTCTCTCGCAGGGAGGGACGAGACTGGTGCTAGGCTTCTTAACAACCCCGAATTTGACGCGACATCACCAGAAAGCCAGGGGACATTAATATGTATAACTAAGCTGATAACAGGATTAGTCGCACCGATAGGGAAGGCTATGACAACGTCCCTTCTCTCGAAACTGATGGAAAGAGACAAGCTTGAACACGCATGGACGACTCAAAGAGACAGGCCTCCAGTCCTGAGATCCATTTTGCTGCGCCACCTGGGACAGTTCCT
>PVKZ01005442.1:0-54013 GCA_004027375.1 Macroglossus sobrinus | reverse complement strand
CTTCCTTCCTTCCTTCCTTCCTTCCTTCCTTCCTTCCTTCCTTCCTTCCTTCCTTCCTTTTTTCTTCCTTCTTTCCTTCCTGTGGTGCAAAGGTAAGGGCACAAGTGAATTGGGGCTGTTTCAAGGCACAGAAGAAGAGAAAGACAACTAGATTCATGTGGCCTGGTCACTACTGACTCCCTTGTTTGGTGTAAATGTAAAATTTTTTCCCTCAAAACAGACAAACAAGACCCTAACTGAAGCTACTCTGGCTATTTAGTGCAAAGCACTCACCATTAGGTAATTTTTTTTAAAATAAGCAACCTAATAGGCAAATGACTTAGGAAATTAACCATTGGTCTTAAGGGAAAAGAACTGTTCATGTGAGTCAGTTATATGAGGGAATATAAATCACATAATGACTCATCAGAACATGAATTCAGGAAGCCTAGTTAAGATAGATTTTTTTTCCTTCTGCTAGGATACTTCAAAAAGTTTTTTCTCCCCCCTCTGCCTCCCTTCCTTCTGTGAAAAATGCACCTAATCGTTCACTTTTTTTTTTTTTATTAAGTCACTGGTGTGGGTTGAATTGCATCCCCACAAAAGACATGTTGAAATCCTAAACTCAGTGAACATGACTTTACTTAGAAATAAGGTCTTTGCAGATGTACTCAAATTAAGATGAGGTTATTCTTTACTAGGGTGGGCCCTAACCAATGTGACTAGTGTTCTCACAAGTAGATAGAGAAGACAGACATAAAGGAAGAACCTACATGATGACGGAGGCCAAGATTAGAGTGATGCATCCATAAGCCAAAGAATGTCAAGGATTGCCAGCAACACCAGAAGCTAAGAGAAAGGTATGGAACATATCTACCCCTAAAACCTTTAGAGAGAACATGGCCTTGCCAATACCTTGATTTTGGATGTTTGGTCTCCAGAGGTATGAGTTGTTTCTGTTGTTTTTAAGCCACCCAGATTGTGTCAATTTGTTACAGTTTCCATAGGAAACTAATACAGTGACCAAACAGTGACAGCATTCCTGCTTCAGCCAGGAGCTCTGAGCAGCTGTTTGGTGAGAGGTGGGGAGGATCAAATAGGTGAATGTGACACAATGTTTTATCCTTGAGGAACTCAATATGTAGCAGTCAAGTTAGGAACCTTAGTGACTCCCCCACCCTGTGCCATCCACAGGTATATTCAGAACAGCAATCAAAGACAGGTGACATCTGGGGTGAGATCTGTGTGTTACAGTTTCAGTGCAGAGATCGATCACAGGAAACACTGTGAGGAGAGGAAATTTTAATAAATCTAAAGCCAAGCAATAATAGAGATTGGCCTCAGAGAAATGAAAGCTAAAATTTAAAATTATTAGAGAGCAACCATAATATGGAAGGTTCTGTTTTGAGTTATTTAGGGTTATCAGACAAGATGAAGTGACCCGAAGAAATCAAACAGAAGAGGGTAAAGAAATTCTGTCTGAAAATACTAGAAGGATTCAAGGGGAGAATGTGGTATGGAGCTCGCTAGACCCCGAGGACCCTCATAACTCCATTTCTCTGGGATCATCCCTTCCCCTCTCCTTTCATGCACATAGCAAATTCTGAATGGACAGGGCTTGAATTAGTTGTGACCATTTCCCCAGCTCTTATTTTACATAAGGAGTCAAGCTAGGTCCCACAGTGGCTCTATTTTTTGTGCCAATGAAGTTACCCAGGCTGGCCTCGTCCCCTGGTTCAAATCATTTCCTACAAGGACTTTGGAGAGAATGGAGAAAAAAAAAAAGTGGAAAGTCTGAGGTAGGGTAGGGACACAGGAGCAGTCAGAGCGGGATGAGATGATTTGCAACCAGTCAAACAGTGGTGGTCAAGCCCAGTGGACAGACACTTGGACACAAGGTACTTGCATTCAGTTTTACTTGAATGCTTCCCAACCTAAACTTTAAAAAATAACTCTGGGCTGCTTCACTTTTAAAGCAAGTTGCCCACTGATGGATAATTTCAAGTTTAGCAGCTCTTAATTTTGAAGAGGTCTATATGTCTAATGGGAACTACCAGATAGGCCAAAAAGGAGGCAGCATGACAGAGAGCACCAAGGACTTGCATCAAGGACATGTCCAGATCAGTGTTCCTCAACCTTTTAAAAAAATTATTCCACTAAGAAGTCATTTAGACATGTTTTTCTAATTACCTCCTGCAAGAAATTTTAATACCATAAATAACATCCATATCTGTTTATACACTTAAGTGCATATCTGTGCTTCATATATTTTAACAGTAAGATCCCTTTACCCCTCAAGAAGCAATTTCTCCCACCTGGCAGCGATATCAGTATGTTGAGATTCCTGGTGTAGATGAGACCAAATTGAGATGGCATCATCTAGAGAGCGTGGGCTTTGAAATCTGACTCCACTTCTGCCACTTCCTGACTGTGACCTTGGGCAACTAAGGTAACTTATCCTGGGTTTTAATTTTCTCATCTATCTTATCTATATATTAAGGGTGATTTAGATTAAAAGGTAAAGAACGTTAAGTAGTTTGTACATTGTTGGCATCTAGTCTGGGATCAGAGTGGATGTTCTTTCTAGCTCTTCCCTCTGCTGTTTACCATCGCCCTGCATATATCATCGAGAGAATGGGGCATGTGACAGTTAAGGAGCTATACAAACGTGAGCTGTTCATTTGCAGAGATTTTTCCTCCTGGAAGCATGCTTTCCATAAAGTACATGATGGCCTCCTTTTCTAAGGGGATTTGCTGGGCTTGGGCAGCTTGGGGCCCTGGGGGGCTCTGTCTTTGCTTCCTCTCACCTGCCTGATTTACTGTGGAGAGGAGGGGTGCCGCCACTACTGGCTTCTCAGATACTCAGAACAGATAGAGCCAGAGTTTAAGGGAATCCAAAAAGCAAATGGAAGAAATATATTAAAGAACAAAGAAAGAGAAACAAAGAAAAATCATAAGCCTTCAGAGTGTTTAAAATAAAGGAATAACAACTGTTGTCTGGAAGAAAATTTGTTTCTCTTCAGCTGTGTGGGTTCCTTAGCATAAAATGACTGTGTATTGGCAGTGGGAGAAGGAAAAAGAAAATGAAAAAGTGTTAGAGGAACACTTTTACGGAGAAGAATGAAAGGAAAAATGCTTCCTTCACGGTGGTGATGGCAGTCGGGAGGAAGCTTAGAGTGGTGGTTAGTTTCTAACTGAGATTTTTAAAGATAATGAGCCCTGAATTTTTAGGAAATGATGACGATGTATTTGGATAAACCAGGACTTTTGTTTTTCCTTTACCTACAAGACATCTGAAGTTTTGCCATATTACAAGCCACTGAAGTCTGATACTTGAAGGACTTGAAAAAGGATTTTTTGACAAATTCTTTGAAGAAACTCAGAAACTGCACCCCTAAAGAGGCTAAATCACTTATTCAAGGTCACATAGCTAGTGTGTAGTACACTGTCATGCCCAGGGTTCCTGATCTCAGACCCATTGGTCTTTCCTCCAAGTCAGTGGTTAGCAAAGCCAGGACTTGGGAAGAGCACAGGTCTTGGAGTCCAATTGCCTTGGGCTGAAACCCTAGCTCCTCCCCTTATCAGCTATGTAGCTGTAGAAAAATCATTTAACCAGTTTTTCTCAGAGCAAAATTCTGCTTCTTATGAGGAGCCAGTGTGTCTGCACATAGTAGGTGTTCTGTCAATGAGATGTCATCTCAAAATCCAAACCCAGGTCTCTTGGGTTCTAGAGTATTGGCCCTTTTGACCGTGTGCCTGTGAAGTGGGTCTAACCTGCTGTAATACACAAGATGCCAAGAAGCCCTAAAGTCCCGGTTGATTTTGATCATATAAAGTTTGTTCAGCATCATTCATAAGAAAAATGTATATTTACTATCTCATTTTTCCTAATGATTAGCTTGGAAAGTTCAAAAAGTTTGATAATTATGTTGGCAAGTGTTTGGGAAAACAGGAATATTTATAGTTTGGATTATTAATCGGTATTACCTTTTTGGAAAATAATTTGGCAATGCCTATCACAATTTAAAATACATTTACTCTTTAAGCCAGAAGTTTTACTTTTACAGATATATTCATACACATCTAAAATGTATATCATCTCTGCATTATTTGCTATAGCAAAGTTTGCACAAGAACTAAATATAAACTTTAAAAAAATGAGCGAAATAAATTATGGTGTGTCTGTACAATGGTATATATGCAGCCATCAAGAAGAATGAACCACCTTTACATATACTGGTGTGGAACCATTTCTAAGAGGTACTGTTCAGTGAAAAAGAAAGATATAGACTGATAAGTATAATATGATTTGGTTTGTGATATAAAGGTTGTCGATACATTTATAAAGGTTGTCAATACATATATGTACAAGTTACATGTGGAAGGATCCAAAAGAAATTCAAAGAAGGAAAACTGAGAACTGGAAGACAAGGGCAAGGATGAGATGGCCACTCAGTATACCTTTGGGAACCTTTTAAATTCGCTCCATGTACATATACAATTGACCCTTTAACAGCATAATTTTGGACTGCACGGTTCCATTTATATGCACATTTTTCACTAAATACCTGTATTGTTTTTAATCTGTGGTTCGGAGTCCACGAATGTGGAGGACCCACTATATGCCATTTTATATAGGAGATGTGAGCGTCCACAGAGTTTGGTGTCTGCCGTGGTTCTGTGGAGACTGAGGGACAACTTAGATTTGGGAGGAGTCAAAAGTTATGCAAGTTTTTCCCCTCACAGTGGGTTGGTGTTTCTAATTTTCATGTCATTCAAGGATCAACTGTATTATTTATTTAAAACAAACAAACAAACAGCATCTATTGTTGATGCCCTTTCTTGGGCATGATGCCATAGACACTCTCCAGCTCTGTGGGGGTCCACTTGCTGGAGACCCCCAATTCCTGGCCAGGCCAACCAGCTCAATAGGCAGCATGTGCCTCCTGGCTGCAGACAAGGTACAAGGAGGTACAAGGAGGGACTGGTTTAGTTGGGTGGTTGTGCATTGTACAGATATACTAATGGGACCCCCTCTGTTGACATTTAACCTTTGATTGGCTTCAGGACATCTTAGTTCCTTTATTTACTTGTTTCTTCATCAGTTGATCTGTTGGTTCTTTTGTTCATTCATTCATTTAATAATTCTGAAACACAGAAACAGAAGCTGTGGTGCAATGGGATTAATATTAGAAGTATGCCTGGAGATTTCACATCTCTACTCTCCTATTCCTCAACCCCATGGATAATTTAGATTTTATTTTACCCTGATAGTATCAGACTTAATAATTAACCAACTGAACATGTTGTGTCAACACTGGCAACTTCTGGAAGCTACTTTCAAATGACCTCCCTTTCACCCTCATCAGAAAGGATCTACAAGATACAGCAAAGATGTTTAGTTTAATGGCATTTGCAGATGAGCTTTATTTCTCTTAGCTGGATTCTTTTTTTTTTTTAACCGGTAAAAATCCTTATTATTGAGGCTTTTCGGTGTTCCAGTTCTCCCAGAGGGCATCTTGGGGAGAACAAGAAATGCCTGAAGGCAATTGACCACTTTCTATCTTCAGCCACCTGGGATCTCGGGTAAGGTTAGAGGTGCTGCTAGGAACCCCATTAATATTGAAAACGCCTCTGGCTTGATTAAGCTTTGGAAATACCTCCATTGATCCTATTCAAATATTTATTGAACACCTGCCTCAGACATGGTATACTAATTAACCTCAGAAAAGTCAGCTTCACCCAAGGCCTGGGAGGAGAAGCCACTCGAGAACACTGGATGGGAAAAGGAAATTTCTCATGAGTGACTGAAGAATGAGCTGGCTCAGCTCAAATCCAAGAAGGATCCGGAGGGTATGGGTGTGGGTGGAGGTGGGGGGCGGGGAAGCCATTGGGTCCCAGAACACTGATAGAGTTTATGGCCCCGGTTCTCAGTGAGGTGACCAAACCTGAATGGGCATCCAAGCAGTAAATGAAGCCTAGGTAGAGGCAGCAGGAATGGTCCTCAGGCAGGCAAGGACTTTCATTAAGTGGAGGAACCATCTTGAACAACTCCACAGGAAAAAGTGGTACAGTTTCTTGACTTTTCCTATAGAAAATGTTCTTTAATGAGATAATTTAATAGCACAATACTGGCATTCCTTGGAGATAGTATGCATTTGGTGTCATATCACCACACTAAAATGAATTGTAACCTTTTTGCTGGTGAAGGGCTGTGACTTCAGTTTGTAAAAAAACTGCAGCACCTATAAAACGCAGTGAAGCGAAGGGCAATACAATGAGCTACACCTGTCTTTAAGGGCACAGACTCTGGAGATAGACTGACTATCTGGGTTTGGATCTAGGCTCTACCTCTAAGTTTGCTTCACTTCTCTGGACCTCACTGTCTTCATCTGTAAAATGGGAATATGATAGTACCCACCACGTAAGGTTGTTTGAGGACTAAATGAGTAAAGCACTGAATTTTTCACTGAACACACCCATGGTCATGCTTTTTTCCATAATATATTTTGTTTAAGTGAAACCGAGGGAATCAGTTCAGTTTCTTTTACACAGTCCTTTGCAATGGAAGAAAGATCTCTTTTTAACTCAACAGCTGCCACTGCTCTGAGCAGCAGTGTGTCAGTTCTTCACTGGTACCTCTAGGTGGCAGTGCAGCCCAAGACAACGTTCTTGGTCCTAAGCTTCTTCCCCTCCCCCTCTGAGTTGGCAGTACAGGTTAGATTGGCATGCAGGGAAAATAATCATTAAAAATAAATGCAATCAGAAGAAGTAGGTTATTATAGTGGCACATTGGAACTGCTTCAGTTAGAAGTCTGTCAGCCTCCCATTAGGAATGTTGTTTGGGAGGAGTTTGTCACTCGGCTGTGAAAATTTGCTAGAGGTTAAATGTGATACATTCTAGGTCTTAACTTTGCAGCCTATTTATTGCTAGGAAGTTTGATTTTAGAGGTCTGGGTGGCTTTGAAGTAGCATGTAAAGACACACAGATGGATTTGTTTTACTTAGGGCAATTCATAACCGCTTTTGTGACACTGAAATGCACTATGACCCAATGGTTTCTTTCATTGGCCATACGAAATCCTCAGTAGGATTTCGAGATTAAATTCTGAAAAATACTTTAGTGTGAGCAGGAAAAAATATGATCAGAATTTGCTGCACACTTAAAAGTGTTTGGATAGGTTTAGCGACTCTCCCCCCATTTTATCTGAGGCCAATCCCTTCTTGAAGCCACGGTTTCTACCACTTTAAAATGAGAAGTTAGTCTTGATGCCTATTATCATCCTGTGTGAGTATGGTGTTCTGGGTTATGCTGTGGTAATAAGCAACCCCGAATATGAGTGACTTACCACCCCCAAAATGTATTTCTCACTTGCACAGCAGGTCTCACTTGGGAGACTTAGTGCTCCGTATTATTCCAGAAGCTCTGTCATCTTGGAACTGCACCAGCTGGAATATGTATTCCTGGGCCTTCTCCTCTCGGCTCTGTTCTTGAATGGACACATATCACTTCTGCCCCCAGTTCACTGGTTGTAGCTATTTACATGGCTCCACTTAATGTCAAGGGAGTGGGGAGATACTGGGTTATTGGGTGAGCAACAGTTTCCATCATAAGTCACTCTGAGCTCTGCCATTTAGGATTCTGTTGAGGGTGATATCTTATTTATATTTTAATACTCTCAACTGTCCACACCAAATGCATGTTAATTTCTCAAAAACTAAATTAAATACCTTGATAAACTCCCAGGCCCCCATTGAGGTACAGGCTATGTAATTTATTATTATTATTTTTTTTTTGAAGAACATAATTTTCTTTTTTTTTAGACAAAATTAATCGCTTCTCAGTGCTTTGGTGGCATTTTGTACATGCAGGTAGGTTTGTATTTGTCACAACCCAAATTGTTGCTACTCTATCTCCTCTGATAGCATATAGTCTCCTGATCACATTTATCTTTGTATTGCTGGTCCCTGAAAAAATGAATGGATGGAAAAAGTTATTCTATAAAATATGATAAAAATAATATTTTTGAGCTCTATGTGCTCAAATACTAATTAAATTTTTAACAAATTTAATATACATAGAGGCCTTGTTTCTTTTAAGTCCTGAAATAATTCTATAAGATAGGTAGATGTGGAAATTACATTTTACAGCAGTTGAGTAACTTTTGCAAATTCATGAGGTTGAAAAAGCTAGAGCTGGCTTTCAAAGCCAGGCCTCTTCGATTCCAGAGTTGTACTTTAGAACCATTAAGCTATAGTGATGTACATCCTGATTTGTATGTTTTAAAAACAAAACTGTAATTAAAAGTATAATAATGATTGATTGAAGTTCTCCATGCAAAGTAGTGCCAACCTGGTGAGAAGCCTCCCACGGACGGACGGCAAGAGGCCTGGATTCTATTTCCTGTGTCAGTTCTAACACTTATGGATTAGATGATTTGGGGCAACTGAGAGTTAGTTAGGATCATTAATTTTCAACTTTATTGTATTTACTTGAAGTCTTGTTAAAATGCAGATTCTGATTCATTAGTCCAGGGGACCTGAGATTCAGCAATTCTAAAAAGCTTCCTTGTGATGCTGTTGTTGCTGGTCCATGAACCACATAGTAATAGCCAACGGCTTCCTAACATCTGATTGTGTGAGTCATTAGAAAGTCTTGATTGAAATGCTTCTTAATTTATATAATTGGCACAAAAAGTATGAAGCAATTGATTCGGTTATCTTCATGTACGTGTACTTGATCATTCACCCTCACATTTATTCTCTCTTCTTCTAGCAATAAATCTAGAATTTCCCTGGAAAGTCTCTCCAGTCCTCAATCTTTGTGATTCAGGTGAATTTTGGAGGCATCGGTGTTTGAAACTTTCTGGCCACAACATTTGGTTCAAGGAATGTCTTGAGAAAGATTGTTCCTGAGAATTCAGAAACAGGAAAAGTGATATTTTACTGCTGGACTTGAAAGACGAGAGCTGTCACGGCTGTCCTACCTTACTGCCATTAGCAGTAAGGTATCCACGCAGAGAAAATGGATACAAGAAAAAAAGGGCGAGAGGTCATATCCTGGGGCAATCTTTTAAGATTTGCTTGTAAAAGTAACTGGGCAGGTTTACCCATATATAGTTAGGTGCACCAATATATAGTTTTTTTCAGCTTGTGTGTGTGTGTACCCTTCCATACATGTGCCAGGTGTGATTGACCAATTAAAGGCTTATCAATGGTACAGGTTCAATCTCCTCTCAAATAAGGGCCTTGCCTTGGGTCCTGGAATCTGGGCTCAGCATTGCAGAATGGGCCTGAGGGATTCTTTCACAAGACTTCAAGGCTGAAGCCACCATTAAAAGCTAAGCAGAAAATACAACAGAGATATGGATGAAGCAGAGAGGTTGAAAATGGGAGGGAAGTCACAGCACTGCATTAAAGATTCAAGGCCACAGCCCAAAGGATAGAACAGAGCCTGCGGAGGCTCTGTTGGCATCTGGCTGTGGTCTCTTCCACAGGGAAATGAGTGTAGGCAGTTGGTGCATGGTCTGTGCAGTGGGTGAGACGGAATTATGAGGTATGCCAAGCCAGGAGGAGACAGAACGAGGGTGTGCTGCTTTTCTCAGTCCTTAATAAGGCAAAGATACAGATACAAAAAACAATTTGTTTTGGTTATAAAATTGCTGCTTGCAATGCCTCTCTCTCCCTCTCTCCTTCTCCCTCCCCCTCTTCCTCTGTCTCTCATTATTTATTTATTTTCTGACAATGGTAATCTCAAATAGTCCCTTGAGACTGGGCAGCAATGATTATGGATGTCACAGATGAACTCCTCTTAGGATGGCCGACTTCACTTTGACCTGAGGTAAAAGCTATTTAAATTTTATTAGGGAAGTAGGCCAACCACCCTATTAGACCTTTGGGTAATTAAAAGAAAATTATCCTATAAAATGTTTCATTGTGTACATCTGTTCACTGACCATGGCTTCTTGATGAATTTAAAATATCTGATAGGCACATAGCATAACAGTACAATTGATCTGAATCAGACTAAGTACACTCAGTTTTATGGAACATCATGAGATCTGTATTTTTTCTATTTATGAGCAATCTGCTTCCTATCTCCCATCCCCCCAAACATGGTTGCTTCAGCATATTCTGAAATCCATGTTCCCGTGATTGTTTTTGCCTTGCTTCAGTAACTCCAAAGCATTTATCCATGTAATAGCATGGTCTTCTGCTCCACTGCTTATATAGCCCTCACGCCTCAATGACTTTGCTTGATGGGATGCAGACAAAAAGCTGCTTAGTATATTTTAGGTATCTAAGTGAGTATGTATAACAAACAAAGGAAACAGACATTTTTAAAAAGATATAATCATTTTGAGGCAAATGGCTAATTAAGTTTTATCATACATAGTAACTTATATTCTGTATACCCCTCATTTGCCTTAAAGGACAGTGTGCTGGGCCATATTTGACTGAATGATAAATTCTGATGTATTGGTTTATTAATAAAATAAATTTTTTTCTAAAATATAATTGCACATTTCTATCTTCAGTTAATTATTCTACAATAATCATTTACATGTACCAATATGTTACATGTATAATAATATTCTGAGCAGAAAATTTTTGATTGAGGTAAATTAGACAAAAATTTTTATCAAAAGGACGTTCATATTATGTTACAGAGTCCTGAGGGAATCTAATACAGTTGCTAAGAAAAATGAGATAGATCTATATTTGCTGACCAGGAAGGTTTTTAAAAAACAAATGTACATATAGTATAAACCTGATTTTATTAAAATATTAATTGTAAAAATAATAGATGTTTGTATTTTTATAAAACTGTGAAGTAAACTATCAAATTGTTTCACAAGAGAGTTAAGAGAAAGGGCTACTATCTCTCTCTAAATACATTTGCAGTCAATTTTATTGTGAACTTTATAATCAGAAAAACAAAGTAAATGTTTTCTTTCAAAAAGGGTCCAGACTTAGTGTACATAAAAATAATACTGGCCTCCCATCAGAAATCTAGCCACCAAAAAGAGAGCTATTAGGTAAAATGAAGTAATTTCTATGGATGTTTGTGGAATGAAAGAGTGGATCGCTCAGAATCATAGCAATCCTCAAACTTCTGGCTTGGCAGGAAACTTTGCAGCAGCAAACCCAATGCATCATTTTTGAGGATGGGAAAAGGAAAGATTGGTGGGGTTAGTGTCTTTCCTGAGTTCAGGCCGTTGGGACATGATTAGATGGCCATTTATGCGAGGCTCCAGAACTCCTCAGAGACCCTCTCAATGCTTTCTCCTTGAGAATCTTCTTCCTAGTTTAAGGGTTAATATTGCCCAAGTTTCGAAATATATCTGCCACTGCATTTGAAAGCTAAGTAATACTTCAGCTCATTAACTTAAGAATCCTAAAACACCTGTGTCTTCAATTGCTTATATTTTATTACTGTGCTGTACAATTCTAGTTTTGAGTGTGGAAATGAATTATTCATGACTCTTCCTCGAAGCCCTGTGAGACAGTGAGTCCTTATTACTGTACCTTCATTTTCCAGATGAAGGAACACGACACTGAAAGGGTAAGTGAAGTGCCCTTGGCCACAAGTTGGGTCAGTGGCAAAGTTGTTAACAGTCAACTTTGGGAGGGTTTTATATCAGGTTCATTCTATTTTTCTGTATTAAAAATGAATTCTGAAAATCCAGGACACTTATCATCGACTTACGAATTCTAGTATTTTGGGATTCTAAAGATTCAATTTTTGTAGTATAACAAAAAAAAAAAGAGATAAAATTATGAAATTAGAAAATTAAATATATAACCGGGATAGGTATTAACAGAATAATTAACCCCTCACTATTGAGCCTAGATTTGCATATCTGTGAAGAAGGTAGTACTTATCAAATGCCCATGTATAAACCACCTGTGTCTATTATATGAGAAAGGTACAGAAATAATCTTTTTGTATGCTTTGTTTTTATAAAAAGTGTGCATAGGGCCTATAGAAAGATTTTAGATTTTCCTCTCTCAGACTTGTGTGATGTAGCAATGAATTTGTTTTTATTGGATCATTCTGTGCATAAAAATATTTCAATTATGTTTCTGAAACCTAAATTAAATCCTCCATTAATTTGATAGGAAGAGTCAGATAAGGTGAATCACATTACCCAAACTCTCTTGCTAAACCTATTGGGAATCTCAATTCACCAAGTGCACTTGTGAAAATTCATAAGCAGTGTTTTTTTGTTTTTCTCTACTTTAGCGAGTCTTCGTCTTTACATGCAAATAATTTTAATAATGTAGTTCTTTATGAAGCACACACACTCATACTTAAAAATATTCTTCCTTATTAGAATGGACTGAAGCTCTCACTCCCACTACAAAAGCAGAGCCCTTGTGATCAGAGGGATGGTGTGAACTTTGCACCAGACAGGTGTTTCTGTCGAGTGAAAACAGACCCAAGAGAGCAGCAAATGCACTTTCAGGAAAATGTGGCAGGGGGAGCTATTTGGGTATTGGATTGGAGTGGGGCTTATAAGAACAGTCCTATGAGTTACTTCCTAGATTGGGTGTGAGTAGAGAGGGCAGTCTTCAGATACACTGGCCCAGGTGACCTTCAGAAGATGGTGACTTATAATAGAGACTAGCTGTGTTTGCCTCTGGGTTCCTCAGGGGAAGCCTCTCCCACCCCCTGCCACTTACTGTAATATTGATAGAGAGAGGGGAATGAAGTTAATCACATCTCTCCCCCAAAGGAGATGCCACATCCTTCCAGGCTGAGTCTGGAAGGATGCCTCCACTAGTACCAGCTAAAGTCAAATATAGTCACGTGTAGAAAACATGGAATGGGTTTGTCTGTACCTTTGTCATTCCATGGGTAGGTGGCAAGGTAGGGGCTCGTTTGGCATGTTCTGAGGGAGGGTTGCTGACACCATGAAGAAAGCTGAAAGATGACATTGAGGAAGAAGCTAGGAATGAATTTGGGAAGAGAAGGAAAATTAGAGAGGGAGCAGGTGGAGGTAACCTTCAAAAACCTTTTGTTAGTGCACTTTGTCAGAGGCTGTAATGGAGAAGGGCTCCAGGCAGAGAGCTTGGCATGGACCCAAACAGAAAGTGTATAGTCGAGTATGAAAATGGCTTGTGACTAGAAAGATGGTGGACAGTATGGGATATTGACTACAGAAAGGTAAATGAGACAGATTATAAGACTTGTTTGATGTCTATTCCTGATAAATCAATTTTAATAAAAATTAGCTATGACTCATTTAGAATGACTCAGTTGCCTTATGGCCATATTATATACCGCATAATTTATAAAAATATTCGATCAAATAAATACAAGTAGAGAGGTGGACTTTTTTATTTGGTAAGCATCATTTGGCTAGAATAATATTGTTTGCATAACACTGTATATAAATCTTTTTTTTGTCCTTGTTATCTACACGAAATGAGGTAGTTCAGGGTTTATTCATTTTACAGATGATAAAATGGAGACCCAGAGGGGCCCTGGTACATCCAAAGCTATAGAGAAAATTAGTGGTGAAGGTGGGACAGGAACCAAGTTTCCTTAGCTTCAGGCTGAATTCCTTTTTCATTGAACCATACTGTTTAATATTACTGTAGCTAGAATCATTTTCCTGGAAAAGAATCTCTCTTTCTTCACTCCTTTCACTAACATGAAAGGTCAATTGAGTGACAGGGTCGTCTGGTACTAACAAGAAAAGATTGGATAATTTCCTTGTCTCCATCATTCTCAGTAGGATATATTTCCTCTCTGTCCTTTCTATTTTCACTCTCCTTCCCACCCCATCCCTAGCCCCATGGGTCAACCCTCTCCAATTTGTACAGCAGTCCTGAGCCCAGATTAATAGTACATCTTGTAAAAGTTCTAAATTATATTTATTTTATTTTTCTGAGAAGAAATAATCACAGAAAACAAAAGTGTTTCTTTCATTTAGGCCAAGAAGCCTAAGTGTTTAATTTCTTTCATATTTAGCCCAAGAAGCACTAGTTGAAATTACTGATTATATTTTATTTGGGCCCTGCAAAAAAATTAGACATTGTTTTGCAACATCATTGAATTTGATCTTTTCTTAGTGGAGAGTTGTCATTAATTTATGCTATTGTAGGTACTAGCAATCAAACTTTTTATGTTTGAGTGTACACTCTGTCGAGTGAATTCTTTTGGGGTATCATGAGAGAGCAGAATTTAGAAATATGTAATGACAAAGATAATTTGCTCTTCTTTTTATTTTCTCTTTTGAAGAATTTGCTTTATTAAAAAGGAAGACTGAAGTACCATTTATTTCATTACATTTTGACAGTACCATTCCCTTGTACAACATATCCATTTTGAATGATAGAAATTCTCATCCTCTCCATAATATGTAAACCTTTCAAGCTCAGAGACTCCAGCAGATGACTGACAAAGCTTTAACTTTACTAAATGTGATGCTGTAATTAAGGAAATGTGGACTTCGGAGATAATCATTAGTTCTTCCCTACGAACAGCTAGCCTGGGATTTTGCCGCCTACTATGTTTTCTTCCTAATGACAATGTTGGAAGGCTTCCATGTAATTGAAATTGCCCCCTTTGAAGAACTGATGTGTTAAATGATCATGTAATCTCATGATGATGGAATAATGAAGAGATGAAGTGGATTTATATATTGGCATAAAGTGGAAATAAATAGACAAATCATATGGTAAATTTCTGTACCACTCAGAAAATTTGTGCTGTAGAATTAAGGTTAGGTGTTGCCCACTTCTGCTTAAATTTAGAAAGATACTTCTAGACTATTTTAGATAGATCATAAATTGATTCTAAATCATAATCCATGGATTCAGCCATTCAATAAGGACCATATATACATATATATGTCTTATGATGAGGTAGGGGTAAGGAGTTTATTGCTCAGCCATTTCCACAACAGTGTTGCATTATGAGCATCCCCAAACTTCCTTACAGGCCTCTGGGTCTGGTTTACTTGAATTAGATGAAGCTGGATTCTGGGTTCCAGGCTACAGACTGTGGTTCAGGTTGGATTTAGATCTGCTTCACGAGTTTCTTACCCTCCTTGTACAAGCCTGCTGTCCACATGGCAAATGACAGGAATTCAAGAGAGCCCATGGAAACAAGTGATGCTGCCAGAATTCCCAGTCTTGAACTCTCACACTGCCTCCTATACCCACCATTTATTGGCAAGTTGCAGGACAGAGCTCAGCATGAATCTAGCAGGGCAGGTGTTCCAAGTCACATGGCAAAGCCCTGGATGCATAATAGAATTATATTATGTACAATAATTGTAAATAGTGATTAAAGCTACAGCAAGGCCAACAATCTTTATTCCTACAACTTCTCAAGGTGGCTCTTATGGCCCCCATAAGTATTGATAAGTATTGGATGTATTTTGTTTATTTTTGTAGTCTTCTACGCACTGATTCTGAAATCAACAATAAAGTCAAACTATTTATAGTGAAGGTCACAAAGTGCTGGTAGCGGCGTATTTTCTCTCTGGACGGTCTTGTTTGTTTGTTTAGAATTTGTTTATGGATATATATATATATATATATATATATATATATATATATATAAGCATGCTGGAAGAAATGTTTAAATTTTATCTCTTTTAATCACTAAATGTCTTTTAGAAATTATGTAGGCTCCTGATGTAGAAGAGTCTGTATCATCAGTGAGCCCTCTTTGTCTTGGGGAGGAAAGAGAGCTGCTACCTCCTCTATCTTGCATCCTTTACTCCATTCCCTCTCCTGGATGTCTGGCCAGCTAGCCCAGGTTATGTTTGAGCTGCTCTCACCTTCAATTTTCTATGGGTATGGAGTTCTGTTCAGTTCTCTAGAAACAATTTAAGTATGAGATGCATTTAATATCCAGTTCAAACATGAGAATGTACAGTACTTTTGCCTGAAGGAGTACATAGAAGTTCACTTTCTTTAGCCAATTTTCCCATGTATTCTAAAGGAAAAGAAAAAGTTAAAAATCTCAAGTCATTAGTCATTCCTGTCTAGTTATATATCTAACTCTGGTGAGGCTTGCTGTCCTTATTACACAATATTCCATTCATTTTATTTTCACATTGTCTGAAGATGAGTGTTTTTATGGGCAGACTATGTGAGTAGGAACTGTCCACTAAACTTTAAAAATACAGCTGTTGAGTCTATATATGACTTATTATTCTGGTAATCTCTCTTAAAATTTAAGCTCTTAGAGGAGGCCTTTAATTCACTTTATTAATATCAAACCTCAAATTACAAAAAAGCATTTCACCAATGCTTTTGGATTTTGGAATAATTTTGAATCAAATACCTGAATTCAGAGGTGGAGAAATGTAGGCAAGAATAATTGATTCCTCAACTCAGACCTCACACTAGGTTTGCATCTTATTTAAAGACAGAGCATCTCTGTGTTTCTTTATAGAGCACGGTCCAAAGAAGAGTAAAGGGCACACGAGCTGTCCTGCTGTCTTCAGAGTAGGACCCATTTTTCCAGGTGTTCTGGAGAACTAAATACTAGAAAAGGCAGTACTCTCATGGAGGGCACATAGCAGTGTCAATGTTGTAGAGCCATCCTCAGATATTTTAACCAACACCTGATATTCCAGTGGCTGCCAAAGTAGAAGAACAAATAGAACATATTTTTGGAACCCATGCAAGATCTCTGAGGATATCCATAAAGAACTCTATGAGTGTACTTTCTGGGTATCCTCAGAGATACCCATATGAGTGTATGTATGTAGAGAGACTAAAGTACCACTATTAAACAGTAAATTTTTGCCTTCTATTTGCTTTCTATTTGTTATGCTCACAATTAGGTGAAAACCAAAGCAATTCAGGTCACTCAGAAAGTGATAGATGCATTTGGGCAAGGAGATGTGTTGAATACCAACTGTTGAGTATTTTGGCCTCATCCAAACAGACCTCTGATGAGTGCCTGATCCTAAGAAGGTTGTTGGTCCCAAGAAAAGTTACTTCCTGCCATCCTCCTCTGTTTTACCACCTTAATAGTTTTTTGTTCTGCTAACCCCTCAGTTCTCTACCATCTTATGGTCCTGTTCTCCCCACTGGCACAGGCTTTTTCAGAGTTGATGTGTCTGTTTCCTGACTCATGCTTTGGCATTTCACTAAAATGCTTGTTATCAGACTTCAGGAATAAGGAGATTTATTTTTTTGCCTGGTCAGGGCTGAGAATTTGGTTGGGGTCATTTCTGTTTTTAGTGTGCAATGTTCTGAAGCCAATACTTTTTATTGTAGATGTCCATGGTATGGCCATAGATGACAGGCCAGCTTCCTAGTTCAGAAGACTTAAGTCAGCCACAATCCTTAAAAAAACCCTATAAGAGCATACTAGGTATAGTTCTATATTAGAAATGTTCTAGCATTTTTTGGAATGAGGTACTTTTGCATATTTTTACTCCATAGACATCATGGATACCATATTTCAATTGCATGTCAATTACTCTCATACTTCTGCAATATACATTTTGTAACTTCTTGCCCACAAATTAGACTGTGTTTTAAATATGCTTCAACTCATGCAAAAGGGATGAGCTTGCTGCCTATAGGTTTTTAGAGAAAGTCATAGGAAATGAACTTTTTAGGTAACATCAATGCTAAAAGAATTATCCTGGAAGCATAAAACATTTTCAAGTTTTTTCTAAGTGCTCCTTGACACAATGGCACCTCAGTGATTGAGATTTGAACTCCTGTGATCTGCTTAATACTGAGAAGGTTATTCTCAGGGCTTTGTGCTCTCAAACATGAGCAGCATTTCATTACCGCAGATTTCAGCAGAACTACGGAAATGCCAAGAATTACCTGCTGTTCCCAAGCTTGGTGAAATACAGCCTGGTCCAGCAAGTTGAAGAACCTTACCTGTGGATGTGGCCCACTGTGAATGTGAAGTGCTGAGTCTTTATAGCCAGATCATTTAAAATGGCCTTTCAGTTCTTAATTAGTGGATGCTTTCTCTACTACTGACTACCTGGGACTGACATGAAGGAGAATTTGCCTAGATCACAGGGGGCCCTGGGAGAGCCATTATCAATCACAGTGTGTTAGAAATGAAAGATTGAAGAAAAGATGATTAAAGCCCCAGCAGCTGCCTTCACGAATGAACTTCAGGAGAAAAAGCAGTTTAGTGTAACTGTGGCAAGTCTTCATATTGGAGCTTGATGAAATTAAAGGCAATGCCAGGTAATATAAACCATTGTTGAATCTTTCTTTTATTAAAACCGGGCTAAAACAAAGGAGTAGGAATTTGTCAGGTGCAGTAATTACTTTGGTACTTCACTGATGAAAGCTCTCTGGGGCAAAGCCTTCCTCTCATCTATTTTCCATTTCCTCCTAGTTTTACCTTTAGCTGCCAGAGAAGAATAAATATGAGCTGTGGAGAGGGCAACTTCACAGCCTACCTATTAATGGATTAAATATTTCTAAGGTAACAATGATGGTGATTTTCTCATTCTTTCTGTTGCCATGAATTATTATCTTTAGAAAATTTCTAAATTACTTGGTCAGATATGTCCTTAGAAGAGCATAGAAACATACATGTCAGTGACCATAGAAACTGGAAAAACAGGACTCAAATCCTGACGAGACAAGGTTTGTTGCATACTATATATATATGCAGCTGGGGCAGGAGACGGAGGGAAAGAGAATACTGAGGCATTAATAAGGGGAGACAAACAATTGGTAAGGAAGAAATAATAAGTCTGTCAGGCTCTTACTACTTACAGTGTGGTCCTTAAAGCAGTATATGCATCACTTGGAAGCTTGTTAGAAATGCAGAGTCTCAGGCATTATCCCAGATAACGAGGTGGAATTTGCATTTTAATGAGATCTATAGGTGATTCATGTGAATGTTAGAGTTTAAGAAGCTCGAGTCTATGGACAACCTTTGCACCAGGTGCCACCAAAGCCATGTAGATCTGTAAAACCCAGAGGATATTCACAGGTTCTCAGAAAGCATCTGTACAGGACCTGCCAGTGGAAAGAATTACACATTCAGCGCTGGTGAAGATAGAACCAAATAGAGCGATGTAAATTCATACGGAATTTTTATAGTTAAAGCATTAAAGCACTCTCCTTTAATGACTAAAATTTGTGCAATAATCGAAAGGAGTCTAAACCCTTTGCAATAGATTTACTTATTATGAAAAAAAGCACTGAGCAGTCTAAACAAGAGCGGGCTTGGATGAGTATCAGATGTGGAGCTGCTGGAAGCAGAAGAGACACACTCGGCACCAGTCAAGGAGACAGGAATGTGGCCTAGGATCAAGATCTGCTTCTAATCACTTTTTGCTAATAGCTTTAACATAAGCTATTAGTGAGGTGGAGTTAAAGAACGCTGAACTCAGGTATCCATGTTAATTCTTTGTATTTTACCGCGTATATTTATCTATTCTCATGTGTACTTAAATTAACTCTTTAATAAACTCTACATACTTTGCTCATCAGTGGGTTTTGTTTTCTCACAAGCATGGGCTTATTTACCAGCTCCATTTTTATATGCTGTATGACTTTGACAATCTAGCCCTTAGCCTCATTTGCCTCAGTTTTTTCAGCTGTAAAATGGGGATGACAGTATTTATTTCATAGATTTGTCTGAGAATTAACTGAATTAGTACATGTTATTTGCTTGAAATACCTGATACATTGTTAGGGCTTAATAATTATCAATTGTAATTATTATTTACAAAGCCCTGAAATGAAAGTATCCATTTAGGTGTAAAGAGAGGTCGTGGAACCAGGAAGATTTCACCAGCATGGGCAGTGACTTTGCCAGTGCCCAAAGAGAAGAGATCACCTTAGTCAGACCTAGTATTTTTTAGGAGCTCCCTATCTTCAATATAGGTAGTAATATAAGAATTAGATAGTATTTTAAATAGTCATAAATAAACTTAAATGAATTTTTTATATAACCAAGAAATGAACTCTTTGGAAATAGAAAATCTGCTACTAACCTTTGCTTTCAAAAATCTTATCCATTTTCTTAGATGCTTTTTATTCTCATTCACTTTGAAGGCCAGTAGATCTTTAATAAATAGTAATAGGAAAAAGAACTTGGCTGAACTTCATTTTTTAAAAATTGAGAAATCTAAATTAATTTGCAGCTGTATCATGTATAATGTTCCATATGACAGGAAAACCAGAAAATAGTTAAGATACAATAAAATTATAAAATATTTAGAATCAGCTGGAACTCATTAAGAATTAGATATTTATTCTTAAAAAACAGCTTTAATGAGACAGTGTTTTTCTCCAACTACTTTGCAGTAGTTTTTTACGTGCGTTTTAAAGATTTTTCTCCTCCACCTCCTCCTCTTTTCCTCCTCCTCCTCTTCCTGTTTCTTCTTTCCTGTAAGGCGTTTGTGCAAGGAAATGTCATTAAAAACACAATTTGTCATAGGTGAATTCAGTAACCTCCAAAAGCAATGCATTTGAACAGCTGTCTTTGAGGAAGCATAACAAATGTGTAAAACAAGTAAACGTGACCCATGTTATAGACTGAATACCTGAAAACTTTCTTTCTTCTTGTGATTCTGCTCTAAAATTGTTGTCATTTGATTTCTCTGGGCTTCAGTGTCCTATCCTTGAAATTTGGACTGAAATACAAAATCATATATTTAACCAAACTTATAATGCTAGGCCTTTACGATTAGGACCCTGCACAAAAGAGTTATTAAAAACATTGCTAACCAATTAGTTAAATTTCACCTGGTTTAGGAGAATTGGGGTCAGGAACCAACATGAGACTGTTTTGGAAAAAGTACAGTCTTTCTTTGAATATAATACTTTCATTGGGTGAATGTAATTCCTGAGAATTATTCCTTTTCCTGAGTTTCCTTTGGTCTGGGGCCATGCCGGTCAACCTTTTCTGGATTTTCATTTTCAAAAGTAATTTCCTTGCATCTGCTTTCTTTCTATCATTGAAGATGTTGACAATCTATACAAAATCAGGAGAAAAAGGTCTTTGGGATGCTAATGCATTTCACTCATGGTCACTTGGCCCATGTGGCTGAGGTTTGGCAAGAAGAACTTGGCAAAGATGCAAGGAGGTCCTGCGCCAGCAGGGATTACTATAATTGAATTCCTGGGCAGCTCCTTGTTGTCTTCCAGCCCAGACATACTTCTTTGCCTTGTTTCTATTTTTTTTCCGGCTTCCATAAGTAATCTGTGAAGTGGACAATTGTCAGCCAGAAATCAATTTGTCCTTATATCTTTCTTAATTAATTTCTCATTGTCAAACCCTCACAAGGCATTTATAGGGAAGAAACTAAATCTTCTACCTGTTATGGTACTTTTTATAAAGTAAAGATAGATTAGGGGTGGAACAAATAGGCAAAATTTAATAACTGAGTACACTCTATCTGGACTTCCTGTTTTTTTTACTTAGATATCTGTAGAAGACAATGTTAATTAACAATAACAAATTGTTAATACATATAATTATTAAGTTAGATATATATTCCATTTTAGTTGTGTTACAAAAAAAACTGGGTATTATAAATAAATAGAAAATAGGAATGACAAAATGAAAAGTAAAATGATAAAGTACATAAACATTCCTAAGGCTTTGAAACACACATATGAGGAGCACAGCAGACACATTAGATGCTCAAGAAATAACTTACAAATGGAATTTTCCAAAAATGGTTCTTATTTATAGCTTTACCTACCAGCAGCTTAGGAGATAACCTATTTGCCTTATACTTGCCAATGCCATTCAATTCTTTTTCATTTTTAAAATTCAAAAATAGTATATTCTTACTACACACCTATGAGAATGGCTAAAGTAAAAAATACTGAAAATGCTAAATCCTGGTGAGAAGGTGGAGTAACATCCATGTGGAACTCTCATCCATTGCTAGTGAGAATTCAAACTCATGAAGCAACTTTGGAAAATGGTTTGGCAGTTTTGCATAAAGTTAAATAATACTTATAAGACTCAGCAAGCACATTCTTAGGTGTTTGTCCAGAAGAAATAAAAATTTGCAAACACCTGCACGCAAATATTTATAGTAGCTCTATTTGTAATCACCTGAAACTAGAAATAACCTAAATGTGTTTTAATGTGAAAATGGCTAAACAAACTGCTGTATCCATATGATGGAATACTACTCAGTGATTTAAAGGAACAAATTATTGATTCATACAACTACTTGGGTAAATCTCAAAGGCATTATGCTGAGTGAAGAAAAGCTCATCTCAAAAGACTACATACTGCATACCATTCTCAAGAAGTCAAAACTGTGATGATGGGGTTTGGGATGGGGAGTGTGTGTATGACTATAAAGTGAGAGCAAGGAACGGTTTGGTATGTAATGGAACTGTTATGTATCCT
Source organism: Macroglossus sobrinus (assembly GCA_004027375.1). Lineage (NCBI taxonomy): Eukaryota > Metazoa > Chordata > Mammalia > Chiroptera > Pteropodidae > Macroglossus > Macroglossus sobrinus. Next base: position 31,689 of record PVKZ01005442.1, on the reverse strand, counting down.
AATTTTGTTGGTGATTATATGGATCCATACATGTGTTATAATTCATAAAACTACATCAAAAAAAGAGCCCATTTCATGCTATGATAATTTTTAAGCAAAATAAAAAATACATTTTTACTAAAGATAATTAAACAACAGGGAAATATAAAAGTAAAATGGAAGTCTTCACCCCTCAACTCCCTAACTCATACCGGGGTGTGTATCCTTCAAAGCTCTCTATGCTGCTCTGATAGGCTGAGAATTGCTGATTAGGGTATCTACTCAGGAGCTGCAAGGCCTGGATTTGTGCCCCAGCCTATTCACTTACTTATTGTAGCTCTGTGTCCTTGGGCAAATTACTTAACCTCTCTGTGTCTCAGTTTCCTTATATACAAATGATATATGGATGTTCATTTATTCTTTAGTCCATCTGATATTACATTAACATCTTTTCAGGTCAGTATATAAAGATATTCCCTACTTCTATGAATTCCAAAGGCTGCATAGTAGTTGATTATCAAATAATGAATTAAAATGTATTTAATATATATTATATATAATATATATTTAATACATTTAATATTAAAATTTAATATAGATCTTATTTAAGTATAATTTATAATATAAATTTAATAAAGTTATTACTGAAGAATACTTTTTAATTTAAATTGGTTTTTATTTTTATAAAGTTTTTTTCACCAATTCAATCCCAATGTGCTTGCAGTCTTCCAAGATTTGTTCACACCTTATGATTTATTGGTGGTGCCTTTTTAAAATTCTCATCCTCTTCTTTCTTTTTCTTTTTCTTTTTAAAATCTTTTTCATGAATCCTATGGGCTTTTGGAAGGCAGTAAAAGTGATGTATGCATCCATCCATCATCTTGAACCAGAAGCTCTTTTTCCTAAGATCCTTTCTTAAACTGATCCTCTGAGTTAGGGGAAGTATTGAGGCAGAAGAGGGCAGTTGGGGAAGAAAATTTGAGTGTGCATTCTGCTTAGCTATCAGTTAGTTGGGTGAAGTTGAGAATTTAATTTATATTCTCTGGTTCTCAATTTCTTCAGCTATAAAAGATCTGGTTAGACTAGATGAACTCTAAAAGTCAACATTACCTCCACTTACATATAAGGAAACTGGGGCTCACAGAAATGAAATGATTTGTCAGTGGGCATCAAGGAAGATGTATGATTGAGTTTTGAAGACGTGTCTTCAGATTTCGAATCGTGGCTGCACCAAGACGACCTGAGCAGTGCCACCTTGAGAACTGAGAGTGAAGAGGAGGCATCCTCACTGAGCATAACTTCCTACCAGGGTGAGTAGTGGTGTGGACATGGCCATGTACACATGCAGGAGGCTGTCTTGGAAGGTCTTTGTCTCCTGAGCCTGACACCTCTGCACTCCTGCCAACACAACTGTGGTCTAGAGCATTACCTGCTCCGGTCTCGCCTGGGGCTGGGTGGGTGTGCAGCTAGGGTTTGGCCTAGCACTGAGAAGCAGCCCTGTACAGATGGTGGTGCGGCTGGTTGCACAGTGGTTGGGCCTCCCGGTGCTGGAGAGCACGGCTGTGCTCATTCTGAAGTCGCTTTAACAACATTCTTCTCCTGGCAGCCATGTACTCTCCCCTCCAGTCTTGTGCAAGCAAATGGCTTTGCAGCAGCTTCCCCCAGTCCCTGTAGACTAGGAAAGAAACATTAGGCCTGTGCATTTGCATACGTGCCACTTATTTATATCTTTCCAAAAGGCCCTTTTCAGATTTTATTTTCTTCTTCCTTTCCATGGATTTTCCTTTGAGTTATATGAATATAGTAATTCTCTTTAGTCCATATTATGATTATTAAATTAAAAAATTCAAACCCCAAATCCCAACTCCTATAAACACAGAAAAAAATAAGCAAATAGAAAATCAAACCAATAAGCACATGAATCCTACAAACCTATTAAAGTGCTTCTTCGCCATGATCTTACCAGCTCTTCTAATTAGAAGACAGTTTGCTTGTTTCTTACATGGTTTAAGAATCAAGAGTTGATCTATTACCAAATACCTTTTAACTTCTTTTAGATATAAACTTCTGAAATTTTGATTTGTAACTTCATTCTTTCTGGCCCAGTTTGTTTTTTAGCACTACCTGGTTCTGTTCATTCCCTGAGTGTTATGCAATTGTGTAGTCTAGCCAACTTCTTTGTTACTCCAAACCAGGTGTTCTCAACTCTGGTTGCACATTAGAATCACCTAGGGTGATTTAGTTTGCCTTTTTTGAATCCTAGGTCTGCATATATTTTAAGGTACTTCGAGTGACTTTTAGGTAAATGGAAATAAGAAATGGAAGCATTTGTAAAGGGGGCCAACTCCTTCCTTTATCTAGCTAACCTATTTTTTTTTTCTTTCAGTGATTCTCAGGTAGAAACTGGGAGGTTCCAAGTGAGAGGTTGAGGCTTTCAAGTATTTGATCTGGGAATGCATTTATCACTCTGTCTGGGAGGATCATGGCCTACCCTATGGACTTATAGGCACTTTTAGAGATCACAGAATGAATACAAGGTACAGTAAAATTTTTTTTCACTCGTCTTTTAATTTTCTCTACGTCACTCTTTCATTCATAGTTTAGAAAACAGCAGGTGACTTATGTAGGATTTCTAGATTCCTTGATAAAATGAGAAGGTGAAAGGGAGCTCTACATTGCAGAAATTTGCATAGACCTAAAGTTTTCCTAAATCATTGTACATTTTAGACTATATGATATTGCTATTTGTAATGTTTTTGAGCATAGTTATTTTAAAAATACTTGTGGATATTCTGGCTATAAAGACACAAAATATTTTGCACAGGTTGTGTGTTTAAACTCATGGGAAGGGAGTCATGAAGCATATTTCCCATGTCCACCTTCTGTTGAGTATTGAGAAAACTCTTTTCTCTTTGCCTAAGCACCTGTGTTGAATTTGGTAGCTGTGGTGTTTGGACTAATTTAGCAGTAATTAATCTCCAGGCTAATTATGAGCCCTGTTGTCATTTTGCTAGATGTAATTAAATTGCATAGCTGGAGAAAGTTTGGAAACTATGGTTTCCAAGAAAACTCTTCCCTGTAACTTGGCATAGAGTTCAAGAGTGACAACATAATCAGCCAATTAAATATAAGCTGGAAGCCTGATGTCCTTCAGGATGAGTTTATAGGCAGATGACAAATGTATGTTCACAAGAGGCACCTGCTGTTTTACTGCTGCCTTTTTGGAAAGAGCCTGGAGTGTTCTAGAGGTTTTTCTCTCATTAATCCTTTTGATAGCTTTATTAAATATGAAGTGGAACAAATATTTTAGTCCTTTTCAAATAGGTGAGGTGAGTAACATTGTAAAGTCAAGGGGCATAGTAACCATGAGTCAGAAGTGATTTTAATAATGTTTTTTCTTATAAAATATGATGCTTAACTACATGGATTCCTATAGTAATCCTCAAATACATAAGAACTTTACACTAGCATGAAGATGCTAATATGCCTTTGGTGAATAAATTCTTTAAGTCATTTGGGACAAAGTTCTGTTTAAGATTTTAGTCAAGGGTAAAGAGATACCATATATTAGCTATAAGCTAATGAGGTGCAGGGTAGGATGCTGAATCACACTGGACTTGACCTTGCCTGTCATGAGGCACTTTGAAGAGATGAGAAAGAAGGTGCATGTTCATATGTTCATAAAAATGAGCCTTGGTGATCTTTTTGGCAAACAAGCAGTAGGCTTCCAATGCCTGATATAGGTAGAAAGATGTATTACATCTGCAATTTTAAATAGGTTTTAAAATTGTTGCTTTACTGGAGCACTTAAGCTAACTCTTTGCCTCATATGTGCAGAGAATATGTGGTCAAGGAGAAATCATTAAATGCATGGGATAGCTACTGTAGTTGCAGTGTTTCCAAATGCATATGTGGGTGTGTGCATGTGTCCCACTGCTGACACTCAAGAACTCAGGATGATTTGGGTGGTATATTGACTAATATCAGTAAACTTTTTATGTTGAATATTTTTCATAGTTGTACTTATGGCAAAGGCTTTCCAATAAAAATAGTAGGAAAAAAGTTCCTTTTGAAAATAAACTTATCTTATTAAAACTGTGTACCATATAATATAAATTTTTAAACAAATAATGATATGAGAGATATGTGGGTAGAGACAAAATTATGAAGGGATACTTAATGGACTAAAGTTGGGGAGACAAGGGCCTCTTCTATTTCTGTTAGAAGGTCTATCTTTTTGATTCTTTACCTCAATAGCAATCCCATTTTGCAAGCGGTGGGTCAGATAAAAAAACTGATGTGTTGTACACTTATGTTTCAAATGTGTATGTCATGATTCTTACAATAATAAAAAAATAAGGAGAATCAAACTCAATCTCTGCCCGTGTCCCTAATTAATTTTAGATCCCAATCACCTGACTGAAAAAGCTTTCGATGTTATGAACATATGGTTTAGTCCATATAACAACCACAGATTGTGATTATCCCCTGAGGATGTTTGTCCTTTCCCTGTTTTGCTGAGGGACAATCATCAGCTGTACATATATCTGTTCCTCCTTAAACACAGATGTGAATGGCCAGAGTTCCAGGCTTTGCATGTTGACTATGGCTTTAGAAAATAAAGAAGATTCTAAAAGAAAATATTTTCATTCATACTTCCTGAATGATTGACACATAATAATGATGACTCTCCTGTGCCTTGTGCTAAGTGAAAAATGCCAAACTCAAAATGTTATATAGATACTTTTGATTGCATTTATAACACTTTCTGGACAAAATAAAATTATGAGAACCAAACACTTATTGGTGGTTGCCAACGGCAAAAGCTTGGCTTCCAAAGGGCATGTTAATATGGTGGTTGCATGACTACATCCATTTTTCAGAACTCCTAGAACTGGAAGCTAGGAAGGGTGACTTTTACCCTCTTTAAATTATACCTCAATAAACTTGACTGAAAAAAAAAAAGGCTACTTAGTATTCTCTAAGTAGAATTACAAGTAAAATGTGAAATGATGGTCAAACAAAAATGAAAGGCCACAAATACCTGCAAATCATTTCTTGAAGGAGCAGAAAGTTAGACTTAACTTTTGAAATGATTTACGCTGATAGACCATCTCTTAATGTGTACATCCTCTAGACACACAATACACACAGTAATGTCGGGTATATGCTTTTATACAAACGGTTTCCATTTCTATCTTCTTGTTTTCTCTCCTGCTTAGACTCATTTCAGTCCATTGCTCCTCATAGTGGGAAAAATGTTAAGCCCCTGGTAATGTTATCAATGTTATCATTACTAAGAGTGGTTTCTCTGATTTGCTATCAGATAGAGTAAATCACTATTAATGATTGGTCTGTTCCAGTTTGTCCATGTAAACACAATTTTCTTTGCTTTGGGACCAATAAGGGGATTCTTAAGAGTGGAAATGACTGAGAAATTAAGAATGTATAAACTTTTAGAGATCCTCTGTTAGGAACTACTTGGGAATGGCCTACTTATTTAATAGTGTGTTCAGGTACAAATAGGGATTTGTAAACCCCTCTCTGGCTGTGCATGATCCTCTGTTTCAGTGTTCATTATATTGTATAAAGATTATTTTCACTTACTTGGGTATCTTCTTTAGCCTGTGAGTTCTTCAGGAGTGGGATTCATATTTCATTTATTTTTGTATCCTTGTTACCTAGCACAGTGTTGGTAGGAATTAAAAATTGTTTCAGAATGCATGCATCAAAATATAGCTTTATAATTATTTTAAATGAATTATTTTCATGTAAAAAAAAGACTTTTACAAGAAGTTGGACAGTTGGAATGAGTTGCAAGATAACAAAATAGATGTATGAAGACATTTTTTTGTGATACTGTAGGTGTAGCTTTCCTGGAGGCATGTATATATGCTTTCCCACGAAGACTTCTTTAAACATATTCTAGTCCCTGGTTGGGTAAAGTAAGAACTACTCAAAGCTTTTAATGTATTAATTAAAAATGGTTTAAGTTAATATAATAATGCAAATTAAATCATTTAAGAAAAAATAAAATGAGAGTTTCCAGTCAAGATGGCAAAGCAGGTAACTGTTGTACTCTCTCCTCCCATGGCAACATCAAAATTGCAACTAAATTACAGTACAACCATCACTGAGAATCAGCTGTAGTCTAGATGATCAGAAGTCCCATAATTAGAAATATACAGAAAAGCCACTTGGAAGCTGGTAGGAGGGGCAGAGATGCAGAACAGGCTGGTCCCACATTCATCTTGTGTTAGTTATAAATTGGGAGGGATATCTTCACTGTAGAGGTCCCCCTGAAGAGTTAAGGGTCCCAGCCACATACTAGGTTCCCCAGCCCATGATTCCAGTGTTTGAGAAAGAAGTCCCTACAACTTCTGGTTGTGAAAACCAGCAGAGATTGTGACTGAGTGAAATGGATGGCTGCTGGAGTCCAAGACATTTCTCTTAAAGGGACCAAGACACACCATAATTAAAATGCCAAAGATCAATGACAAAGAGAGAATTTTAAAAGCAGCAAGAAAAAGGCAGTTAGTTACCTACAAGAGAGCTTCCATAAGACTTTCAGCTGATTTCTCAAGAGAAACTTTACAGGCCAGAAGGGATTGGCAGGAAATATTCAAAGTGATGAAAAGTAAAGACTTACAATCAAGATTACCCAGCAAAGCTATCACTTAGAATTGGAGAACAGATCAAGAGCTTCCAAGACAAGAATATATTAAAGGAGTTCATCAGCACCAAGCCATTACAGAAAATATTGGAAGGACTTCTTTGAGAAAAAGAAAAAAGCAAAAGAAGATCAAAGATATGAATAATAAAATGGCCATAACTTTATATCTATCAACAAATTACTTTAAATGTAAATGGTTAAATGCTCTAATCAAAAGACAGAGTAGATGAATAGATAAGCAAACAAGACCCTTACACAGGATACTTATAAGAGACACACTTCTGATTGAAAGAAACATACAGACTGAAAGTAATGAGATGGAAAAAAATACATAAAAATTAAAATAAAAAAAAATGCTAGGGTAGCAATACTTCTACCAGACAAAATAAACTTTAACACAAAGCCTATAACAAGAGATAAAGAAAGACCCACTAATTCTACTTCAGGATATTTATCCCAAAACACTATTTCAAAAAGACAGCCACATTTAGATGTTCATTGCAGCATTATTTATGATAGCCAAGATATGGAAGCAACCTAACTGCCCATTGATAGATGAATGGAGAAAGAAGTGTTTTATACACACACACACACACACACACATACACACACACACACACACACACACACATACATACATATAGTGGGATATTACTCAGCCATAAAAAAGAATGAAATCTTGCCATCAGCCACAACATAGATGGACCTAAGATATTATGCTAAATAAAATATGTCAGAGACAGACAAATACCACATGGTTTCACTTATATGTGGAATCTAAAAAACAAAATAAATGAACAAACAAAACAGAAACAAACTCAGAGATACAAAGAACACTTTGATGGTTGCCTAATAGAAGGAAGGCTGGGGGAATAAGTAAAAAGGGAGAAGGGATTAAAAAGTACAAATTGGTAGTTACGAAATAGTCGTGGAGATGTAAAGTATAGCATAGAGAATGTAGTCAATAATATTGTAATAACTATGTATGGTATCAGCCAGGTACTAGATTTATCAGAGAGATCACTTTGTAAGTTCTATAAATGTCTAATCACTATCTTATATACCTAAAACGAATATAATATGTATGTTACACATTTTTAGAGTTTTTCTACCTTGCAAATAATGTGTATTATTAAAGTTTAACCAGATTTTATAGTCATTTAGGTACAGTTTTTACAAGATCAATTTATTTTTTTTAAGCATATGTGTATTGTTGCCAATTCAAATCATTTCATAGTTCAAATAAGAGATTTTCCTTGTGGCCTTTTAGGGAAGTTTTTTTTAATGTAGTACATGAAAGTTTAATTATTACATAGTCTAGTTTTCATAATTGTATTTTATGATCTAAGAGCTGATATTAAGATTTTTATTTTATTTTACTTAGTTTTCTTCTCTTATTTCTGGCAATCACAGTTAACCAGATTCACCTTCTGATACCACTGTCGTCTTACACCACTGTCACCTTCTGATACCACTGTCATATTACACCACTGTCATTTCACAGAACTTACCTTAGCAAGCCCTCAGGATTGTTTACTGATTACAAACTTATTAAATTCTTCTCAAACAGTGCAAATAGTCAAGACCTGCTACTTTTTGTTGATTTATTTCCAAGAGGCCTTGCAGAATAATGCCCACCTCTTTGGCTTCATTTCACAAATTATCTTGGTTCTGTTGCCCTTCACACATCACACTTATCATCATCTCACTTATCCCTGGCTTCCTAATCAATACATCAATTAGCAAATATTTGCTGAGTACTTTTTGTGGTGGGCACATGTTGTCTGTCTTGCCTGGGAAACATTTTGCTTTTCTATTGATAACTAGACTTTGATTTTCCTCTGGGGAATCTCAGCTCTCAGTCATGCGCTTGTATCTCCCACAAGCTCCAACAGTGGTCACATGACTTAGACTGGTCAATCATTGTATTCCATTCTTCTGGCCCCAGTGACTTGTGATGTACATATACAACCTAAAATAGCTCATTAAGAATAAATTCTGTGACTTTTGGTTAAAATTACTGGGAAGAGAAACTCTTTCTGCTAGAATTACTAACCAGGTGCAATATTTCTGGATCTATCTATAATCCTGCTATAAGAAGATCTTTGGAGAATAAAGCCAATGTAGAGAAAACCAGAGCCAGGGAACCCTCTTTAGAAAGCCTGATCTAACTGTCCCAGAAGCTGGTATCAGGCTACATCTGGACTTCAGAGTACACAAGCAAAACATTTTTATTGAAGTTTGAGTTGGGTTCTGTCCTTCAATAAAAAAGACTACTGATTAAAACACTCATATGTGAAAGATTCTGGAAAATATAAATTTCTGGCTTTCAAGAGTTTATAATAAGTCAGAAAGTATAAAATATGATCATATCAAGTTAGCATTACTCTTTAAAACATGCTATTTATCTCTCCATTCTTGAAATTACTGTTTGCTGTCAGGATTATTTGCATATATACATTTCTTTTATGACAGATTACAGAGAAGAGATCCCAATCTTCTAGTCACCTCCTAGTCCTTAATACCTAGTACAATGCTTTGCACATGAAAAAAGTTCACTAAGTTTTCATTGAGTTTACCTGAAAAGACAGCTAATGTCTTAGGATTTGTAGTTAATGACAAATTAGTGGTTTAGATCATGATGTCCTATTGCTTTAGGTTAAATGACATTTTTTTGGTCCTCTAGGTCAGATCCTCATTCGAATTGCTACCACTAGATAATTTTTGTTTTGTTTTATTGAGAAAGGCAGTGATTTATGTTTGTTTGATTTATGTTTTTACAAGAAATATGCTTCATTATCAAAATCACTTTAAATTAGCTTTATAAAACATAAAATTCTAAGTTTAATGAGAAAAAGAAAATGAAGAAAAACACTCTCAAGAATCAAAACTATGTACAATAATAATCATTATCTTAATTGTAATCATTGTCTTTGCCCTTCTCTAGCTTAAATTACTCTTACTTACTTTTAAATAGTTGCATTGTAAAACCATTTTGTCATTAGTTAATTAGAACCAAATGTCCTGACAAGTTCTGATTCTTTAATCTCAGAGCTGTGAATCTTTGTTCTTCTTGGAACAAACTGAAATGAACTTTCTATCTGATTTTTCTCTGTCTTCAAAAGTGAAAGTATCCAAAACTACTAAGGTATACAAAACTAGATATCAGTACTGAACATTCTTTCTTTTAGATTTTAAGCAATGTAGACACGAATGATCTTGTTATAAGTATATTTATGGACAGAAACAATGCTTTTATTGCAGTTGCTAAGATTTAGAGAGGGAACCTATATTCAAAACCTATATTCCCTTTATCCTGGGTAATGTATCCCTTTATCCTGGGTAATGTCATTCTGTGGAATATGAAATTATTATGGTTATATTTAATAATTCCTTTCTATGGTTTCATTAGATAAATAAAATCATATGTTTTGCATAAGAGAGTGACTGGTGGAATCAGACAGACTCAAGTTTGAATCCTAGAGCTATTAATGGTGGACAAGTCACTTACCTTTTTCATCCTATTTTCTCATCTGTTCCTCATAAGGTTGCTGTGAGGACTAAATATTATAATGCATATGATGTCATACACAATGGTGGTAGTAGCAGTGATTACAAATGAGCTGGAATGGTTATTGTATGACTTTTCCTTGTGTGCTTCCTAGAAAACGTAAAGTAAAGCAGGGGTCCCTGATAGCTGGGGTATCGGTCTGTGGCCTGTCAGAATCTGGGCTGCACAGTAGGTGGTGAACAAGGGGAACAAGTAAAGCTTCATCTGTGTTTATAGTCACTTCCCAGCACTAGTATCACCACCTCAGCTCCACCTCAGATCATCAGGCATTAGATTCTCATAAGAGCACTGGTTCCTGGTGCCAAAAAGTTTGGGAACTGCCAATATAAAAGCAATTCCATTTATTCCCCAGAGTTGATTGGGCCATAGGGCTGGCTAGGACCATTTCTTTTTCACATTCCACATATGTCCCTCTAAGAGTGCATATGGTGTTGAATTGTGTGTCTTTCCAGGATGGAAGAAAACTGTTCTTCCATTCAGGGTATACTTTTATGAAACATGAGAATGAAAAATAGTAGAAAAGAATTAGCCCCAAATGCGGTCAAATTGTAAGAATAAAGCTGATGTTAGTTTTTCATGTAGTTGAGTGTTTTTTTTGTTAAAGGACTTAAATTCTAACAAAATTAGCTTTGATCAAAGAACTTGACCTAATTTTTTTACAAGAAATAAAGATGTTACTGAGAATTGAAGTTTATTGTTAGAATAATAGAGATCGCAAGAGGAAGAATTTTGTTCTCTTGTTTTCTGTTGAATTCCAGCTCCTAAAGTTATGCCTGGCATATAAGAGGTGCTCAACAAACAATTATTGAATGAATAAATGAATGCTGCTAAAATAAAAAAAATAAGTAGACTTAGGCTGAATTTTAGGCATGACAGATGTGGTCTTATAAAATATATTAAAATTTATTATAAAATATATTAAAATATATATCATTTCTCCAAGATCATGTCAGTGTAACTTTTGAAGAGAAGGAGACAGACCAGATATATTCTGAGGTTGGAAGTTTCTAGAACTCTCATAGAAAGCTCCTTATCTGTGTGTAAAAGCTTTTCTCATCTTGGAACTTGGCAAGCTTTGCCAGGCAACACAAATATTTATCCACAGTTAATCTTCTACCCTTGATCATGCCTTAAGACAGATATTTCTTCTACAGATCCATTTTGCTTCTTATACTATTTTGTTGCAAGCCATCTGTTACTTGTGTGTGCAGGTGAAAATGACCTCAGTAATGTTTATTCATAGTTCACCTTTCTTCACAGAAAGCAGGAAATGGTTCCTCATTAGGGTCTAGGACCATAAATCAATAGCTGAAGATGCTGTTGCTTTCTGTCTTCAGGCAAAGGAGGGGAGTTTTGTTCAAAGTTTTTTTTTGGTGTCCAAGCCCATCTTCAGTTGATCATAATACATTATAGTTCTACTTTCATGTCGAAACTAGCATAATAGATCGAAGTACTTCTTTCCTTTCCACGGACAATGCTTTAGTCATTCAAATTCTTAATATGAAACAAGAATATTTATTTAAAGATTTTCTGGAAACTTTGGAAAGAAAACAGTGCTCATTTTATAATCAGTTTGAAATCAAATGGTAATTATTTTGAGAAAAACTTTTTTATTACCATGCTGATGTACTAACATTTTTTTTAGAACAAGGTATCTAATTTAATAATTAAGTGACTGTGTTTCTGTTGCTAAAACATCTGAAAATGGACAGGTTTCATGTTAAATGGTCTAATGTCTATAAAGCCAAAGCACAATTTTTCTTGTTTTTCTTGTTTGGCTGCTTATTAGATACAATACCAGAAGTAAACAGCAGCCAAGAAGCCCTATCAAAGCCACAATATATCTTAGGAAGGCACAAGTTTGAACCAATGAAACATAGATCAGAAAGATAAACATTATGAATTTAAAGATCACACATTCTCAAATATACTTTATGATGATATTGATGAAACCAAAGGATGCAGCTCACTAAAACTGATTTAGTTACATGCATATGTAAATAAAAGACAGTGTGTCTGGTAAAACTAAGATGACTAGAATAGCAAAAGACTCCAATGATCTCTAATTTGCTTTGAAGGTATAATTTATGAAGATGCTTTAAGATTATATGTAATACAAATGATACTATTTCTGGAAATATATTTGTGCTTTGTAGGATTTATAAGTAATAATGCCTAGAGCCCTCTAACAAAGGTTGTTGAATGAATTAATAGAACACATCTAGGCTTCAGTCCAATAAAAGTGTTGTCTGAAAAATGTGGTGGAGGAAGATGCCTAGAACTAGATAGCTGTAAGTAATTGATGCTGTTTAATATCTTCCTTATCTTTTCCATTCACTTCTCAAGTGGGTCAGCTGTGTACCACTGAAAGAGGAAGAAGAAAGCTTCAAGGGGCAAGTCTAATGCAGTCAATTTTCAATTAATTTACTTCTTTTGGGACAGACTGACATTGTATGTGAATATCCAGGCTTACTTTCAAGCTCTTACTAATGAAGTTTCCACATTTAATGCTGACATCTCAGCTTTATAATGCATATTTTTTATATGATCAAAGTATAATACTTAATTCTCAATTTCTATGTAACTATATATGTAAACTACATATATTTATTTTGTGTTGGGAACAGTGGGAAGAAATGGAATGACATTAACCAGATCTTATAGGAAGAGTTCTCTACTTTCTTGGCTTGAAATGGATGATACTGTTTTCCATAGGGACATGCGGAAATAAAAACTCTAGGCTCATAAGAACCTCTATGTCCCACTTGCCAATTAGAAATATAAAGCAACTGGAAGGTCTTTTAGTGATTGGTAATGTGACTAGAAGAAAAGGCAATGTGGTGTGAAGTAGCTGAGCTGAGTCGAATGTCACTTGCTCTTTAGAATTGGTCTGAAGGTCGCTCTCTTAATTCATAGTCATGAAATGGATGTACAACAAAAATCTGGGTCAGAATATTTTAATTCCTTCTCTATTCTACCAATTTCTGGCCATGTTGCTCAGGGCAAGTCAGTGAACTTCTCTGAGCACTGCTTTCTTCATCTACATAATTGAAGAAATAAAAATTCTTTGCACAGTCATTTTCCGAGATGTCATTGAAATAATGTGTGTGGAGCATTTTGCTTGTTGTGAAGAACTATGTCATTGTGAAGTGTGTATGTTATTATCCTCTCTAATGGGAAGCTCCCTGAGGGTTTATGCCTTTCATAAACTTTCTCCAGCTGCCTGTTTTATTTCTCGAACACTGCTCCTTTGGCTCTTCTTTTTGTTCTGATTACATCCAGGAGGAAGCCGCTGTTAAGAATTAATGAGCTTTAGTGCCTTCATTTACCATCTGCTCCCCCTCCCACTTTTAACAACTGAAGGTGTTTCTCAGTCTCAAGACCTTATGTTGGCTCTAGCCAGACAGATGGGAGTGATTCAGATGAGAGAGATTCTTGTTTCTATGGCACCAAGGTCACATTTAGATTTGGTGTTGCTTTTGGGAGCCAAATGGTGACTAGAAGGTAAGAAGATCCTCTTTTTAGAGTCCTGGTCTGGAACACATTGACCTCATTGGCATTCATTCATTCATTCATTCAAGCATGCGTTTATTTATTTAACTAACATTTATTGTGTGTCTGTTATGAGGCAGGTATTATGCTAGTTAGTGGCTATATAAAGTTGTATAAGATAGACTATCTTCTTTGAATTGCTCACAGCCTAGTGGAGGAGATAAATACATATATGTGGGTAATTATAGTGCAATGTTTGATGTCCTACAATAGTGCTATAGCACCAAGTCTAGTTTTGGATATGGGGGAGGTTAGAAGAGCTGAGTTACTCTCAGAATTTGGCCTTTTCAGCAAAAGAGTTATCTTCCTAGTTCCTGCCATTCCCATTAACAAAAGGAACTGGTTTATGGACCAGGAAGTATTTAGTTGGTACCCTCAATTCCACATCTCTTTTCCCTTTCTGAGAGTACATGCTGTATTGGTATTCACCTAGAAATATACATTGGTAGTATTTGTACATGTTTAGAGAGCATAATAATCTCCCTATCTCTATTTCTAATAAATATGTGTCATCTATTATTTAGTACAGAGAGTGATAATTAGGGTGCTAGTAGAAAACAGATGGCAAACAAAACTATTGCAAGGGTGTGAGTACATCTCCACCCAAAGATTGTTCAGGAATCTGTGAATAGTAGCAGCTGAGCTGATATAGCCTCTGTGTCCAAAGGGAAAAAGAGAGTGGTCACTTTCAAGAGCCCAGCAGAAGAAGGTCTTGTAGAATTGGCCTACTTGAGAGGTACAGTGACATTTAGTGGAAGGTCATAGTCAGCCCACTCCAAGGATATCTAGCAGGGAGAGAGCCAGGCAACAAGTCCCCTGACCTCACTTTTCTCCCTCCTTCAGATCTCTCTGGCACTCTACATTGTCCAGACCCAATGAGAAGCCACAGGGACTGGGATCCTGTAGACCTCATCCATACAGGTCACCAGAGAAAGGGGAAGAGTAGATCTAGAGGGGCAAGCAGAAAATAGCCCTGGATGAAAGATCATGTCCTCAAGTATAACATGAGCCATGAGAAAACACACACACACACACACACACACACACACACACACACACACACACACACACATATATGTGTGTGTGTGTGTGTGTGTGTGTGTTTATCATAACTTTTATGCACATATATTTTCATTATGCCTAAAGACATATATACATTATATATATATGCACATTTATATGTATATGCATGTGCATTTTCTGAAAATAGTAGCATATGAGTTTTGTATAATTTTTACTTTCTTACTAGAGGCGCTTGGAGGGACATTTGAGCCAAACACTGTTTTCTTTTTTCTCTTAAAATTTTCTTTATTATGAAAAATTTAAAACATATACCAAAATGGAGAGAATAGTATAACAAACTACTAGATACCTATTATTGTGCTTCAACACTTATTAATTCATAACCAATCTTGTTTCATTCATACTCCCATCCAATCTCCAGAATCCTATGAGTATGAAATAGATCCCAAACATCCCACATTTGGCTTTTGCTAGGCCAAACAGAAGTAAAAACTATTTTTTAATGGATCATTTTTCTCAATCACAAAATAAATGTGCATGTGTGTGTATATATACATATATATAAAGTTATACATATAATTATATATATATAAAATTATTCTTTTAATTGTGTGTGTGTGTGTGTGTGTGTGTGTGTGTGTGTGTGTGTGTATTCACAGCAGGAATGGATATAGTTTTACAAAGGTCAGTCAGCCCTACTTAACCTTAAATTATCTTAAAATAATTAAGGAATGATGGCAAAATACAATGAAGTCATGTGATTTTTATAACTATTTATTGTGTTACACTTTCAAAATACTGACTTGTACCATTTTTTTTACCCCACTATTTCTTTTCCTAGTTTTATAGTTAAATAAGAGAAAACTGAAAAAGCTTCATTTGGGAATTGAGTTATCTCCCACATCCATACTGGAAACCTACTGTGGGGTATGATTTACTATGTAGAATATTCTTTCCCTCTGATTTGTAATGACATATTTCCATATATTAGGTTTTAACACACAAATGGGTCTATGTTGAGCATCTCTTTTTATCTGTTGGTTTGTTAAAATCAAGATTGATTTTAATACCTATTATTAAATGATAGTGGATTTCTAAAATGATCTGAACTACAAAATACATTTTTTGAGAACTTTGAAAGTTTTCTGGAAGTTTATAAACTAAAGACTACATGAACATGAAGCTTAAAACAAACAGGAATAAAACATAATTTTCTCCTTACTTGTACATATGTTTTTTAGCAGGCTGTAGAAAGCCTGATTGAAAGAAAAAAATATATTTTTGTAATATTTGTGTGTCAAGCATAGAACTCATATGTCTTTAATTAATGTAGTTTTCCACTCACTTTAAGATCATTTTGAGTGACAGAGAAAAAGAAATTGAGAAGAAATGAGAGTTGACTGACAGAAAATCTCAACCAGTTGTCTCAAAAAGCATGCGCCATGGACCCAAAGAATGATACATTGAAGGAATGTATTAATTGGCTGGTGATTTAAACATGTTAATGATGAGAACTACAAATGCAATAGAACTAAATAACCAGTAATTTAAAAATGGAGGATTTAAATGCTTAGGGATTGTATTAGTTATCTATTGCTACATAACAAATTACCACAGACTAAGTGACTTAAAAAACACAGGTTTTATCTCACAGGTTTCATGAATCAGGAGTCCAGGCACTGGGTCTTCTGCTTAGGGTCTCACCAGGCTCTAATAAATGTGTTAGCCGGACCACATTATCATCTGGATGATGAACTGGGGAAGAATCCACTTCCATGCTTATTCACGTTGTTGGCAGAATTCATTTCCTGGTTGCTCTATGACTGAGGGCCTCAGCTTTTTGCTGGTTCTCAGTTGGGGGCCACCTCAGGGCCTAGAGGCCACCTGCCATTCTTGCCATGTGTGTTTCCTCAACATGGAGATGTATGTAGGCAACATCTCATTGGCAACATCTCACAGGCAGGCAACATCTCATTGCAGTTACCAGCCCAGGAAAGAGTTAAGCCTTGACTTTTGTCCCTGTGCCAATAGTTTTTGATTAGATGCTTAATTGCAGTTGGAAGCTTATGTTTAGGGTACATGCTTAGTGATCTGAGACATTCAGAATCAGCATTTAGTACCTGCTCTTAAGCATGCCCCTGGGGACCAGAATAATAGGAGTTGTGGGTGCATTGTCGGCACAAGTGCCAGGCAAACAATTCTCTTCTGGCCTTGTGACAATTCCCTGGTACAGGTGATTCTGTGTGTGGCATTTGTGTTGTGGATCTCCCTTCACCTTTCTGGCCCCAGCTTGAGAAAAATTTCCGGCACAGCAGGGATGAGTGCCTAATGGCAACAGAAAAAGCAATTAGCATTTCCTAACAGCTAACCAGACACAAAAGCTTCCCCCAGCCTTGGATAGAACACCTTTGACCATTCATTGCTCCTCCACAGCAAAGCCTTGCACCTTACAATTTGCCCTTAATTATACAGGAAAAGAGAAATCTGTTTCTCTGGGAGAGCCTTTGAGAACCTGTTGGGGAAAGCTTTCAATTTTAATTACAGAAGAAATACTGGCTGAGGCAATGTTGAAAGGGAATTACCTTTCCTTTTCTTCTGATTTTGCAAAACAGCTGGCCAAACAGAGCACTGCGGCTATGTTTAGGCAAACCTGAGCAGGGTGGCTACAGGCCGTGCTGGCATTCATTTTGCAAATCAGCTGGAAAGATTTTTTGGGGGCTTAAGGAAGCTAATTTAAACATTGCCTGTGTACAGAAACTTTAATCCCTCTTAATATGTCAGCTGCACCATCAGAAAAGCAGACCTCCTGCGCTGGCTGGCGTAGTCAAGAAGAAAACCAATACTGTCTTCATTATTCAAACCATCAGCCCATAGACAAAGGGGAGAAACAAGAAACAAATCATCCCACTGACACCCAGATCTTTCCTTTTTCATCTTGACAGGGGTTGTTTCCACACTGGTGCTCGATCCCCCACCCTTCCTGCAGCTATCGCCTCCTGTTACTCTTTATGGTAATTGAAGCTGGGCCCCAAAGTCCTTCGAGGCTTGTATCTTCTTCTCACATGAGTGATGCTTCAGTGATAAACTTGAACTTAAAGTCATTGAGGCGGAACGGAGGGTTCATTTGATAGCTAGTGGTTTTCAGCAGCTCCGCAGGGCTTCGGGCCACAGCGTGAGGTAGATTGTTAATGTCCTGTGAGGGGAAACAATAACACATTTCATTAATGCGTTCATGTGTGAAGCATCCATTAGTGCACTGGAGGTATTAATGGCGTTATGCTTCAAACTGACATGTGGGGCATGACAGGAATGGCAAGGTCGGATGGGAACAGATGACACGATGAACAAATATTTGAATGGCTTCATTTGCCTTCGGGTCAGACGGTGGGTGCAAAGAAGAAAGGGACTAGGGACTGGAAACGAATCTTTTGGTTTTTATATAGACCAGTGGCAGCCAAACTGAAAAAAGAAAACACACATGCATGTATGCACGTGTGTTCCATTCCTTCCAAAGAAAACCAGAGTCTGACAGTAGTTAAAGCACAAAAACCAAATTTTACTCAGGAATGATTGCAGTTGGGGAAAAGAGACCTCAGTTTAGAGCTGGGCTCCATTCCAAGTACAGCGTAGATGAGTGGAGATTTAGTGGAGAACAGGGTGGGGGGCTGTGGATGGAAAATTACTAAGAAAAAACATCAGGAATAAACATCAGGAGTATGTGTCTCAATGGATTTGACAGGATTCTTGCTGAAGGCAGGCCAGGGTCATCAGATATCAAGGGTGGGGTTTCCTTCTAAACGGACCTACTAAGATTTTTGCTAAAACTGGATGATGCAGGCCTGTCAAAGATGGATATGGAAGGTAGAAGCCTAGAGGGCTTAGAGGAGCCTGACTAGAGTCAGGGAGAATGTCTCCATCACTCTTCCCCCCATATGTAAACATACACACACACACACACACACACACACACACACACACACACACACACACACACACACACAGCCAGGATGGTGGGGAGGCATGCACAGAAACTAGCTGAAAGCCACAGGTCAAGTGCAAAAGGGCCAGGCTGACTCTCAGCTGCCAGGAGACTTTCCTCAGATAAAAGCTTTCTGCAGAGAATTACATCAACAGGCCAGGATGAGAAAAAGCAGTGCATTCTCTGCCCAACCTGATAGTGACTGATAGATGGGGAATTTGTAAACCGAAGTGTTGGCCAGTAGGATTGCTGAATTCTTCATCTAGCCCCTAGCGCCGTGAAAATGACTATTGAATGGTACCAGGAGAAAGACAGAAAGGATCAGACTTGACATTGACATCTAGTAGCAGAGAGTTTGTTGCATATTTAGCAAATATTCAGTATGTGACAAATGTTGAAACAGGGGTCACTGCAAAGTGCCTTGTGAAACAGACCAAATGTGACCGATATTTACACTAACATATATCTAGGTTTGCCATGGAGAGTCCTGGTTTATTCCTGTTGACCCAACATAATTACCTGGACTCTTAAAAGTATACCAGTTTCAGGTCAAATGAATCCATGGTGTTAGATGTCAGGATAGTTAGTGGTTTCCCTTAGGGAGAAGTGGGACAGGGGCACAGGGAGGAAGTTCTGTGGTAAAGTTCTGTTTCTTTAACTGAGTGCTGGTTTCACAGAAGCAGTCACTCTGTGTGCGTGCATGTGTGTGTGTGTGTGTGTGTGTGTGTGTGTGTGTGCGCGCGCGCATGCGCTTTGTGTCTTTCTTTGCGTGTTATGTCCCAGTTGGGATACCCCCTAATGCGCTGCCCACCATGCCCTCACTTTCCACACTCCTCATTGAAAGCTTGCAGTATTCTAGCTCTATTTAGCTGACGAAATAGAACTGACTACTCTTTAAGAAAAGGCTTCAAAAGGAACCATGTGAGAAAGAAAGAGCAGAGAAGATTTCTGTGATGACCATGTGGACTCTGAGTCTGGGCTCCAGTTGCAAAGGTATGTGATTGTGGCCAAGAAACCTCTTTCATTACCATTTCAGTCCCAGAGATGCTACCATTTGAATTTTTTAATAAAGTTCATGGCAATGCAATTCATTGAACTTCTTATATAAGCTGAATTAAGCAATTACTGTTCTGTTTTTGCTTTGATAATGAGACATGGAAAAAGATTTGATTTTCTCCCTGGGTTGCATCAGTTGAATGCACATGTGGATTCAGAGTGGGGAGGGTGTGACGGCTGTGGATTGGGCAGGAGATGCTAGCAACACACATCTCAGGGTGACAAGTTAATTCAATGTGAAAGGTCTGAGCATTTGGCAACTTCTCTGAGGAGGGCACCCTTTGGTTTCCTTCTCTGGATTCCAATATTTTTTCTGTCAGGAAAAATGCTGTCCTAGAACAGATTGTGGGCTGACTTGCAGCTAAATTAGCGAGAGAGTGGGCTCTACACGCTGGGAGAATCAAATGTCAGCTTGGGTGATCTCAAATGGTAACCCCCATGCAAGAAGTTTCTGCAGGAGTGGGACCTTGCACTTCGCACATGTATTTTTTCTGAAAGTGAATTTTAGATCTGTTTCATATTATTCTTAGTGACAAGAGATTAGGCAGAACTTGAATGAAACTGGAAGAAATGAAAATGTTAGCAGCAAGATTGAGCTCACCAAGTATTTATCTAGTCAGTTAATATGGCATTGGTCACGAGACTAAATAGAAACACCTATGAAGCTTCAAGACATTTTCCCTTCCCTATGAGAAGTTGAGTATGATGAATCTTTCCTGATGGTATTTTAATATTGCTATTTATTCATTGTAACCAATGGCCCTTGTTAATATTGGGTGGGGTTGGGGGAGACTGTTATAATGAATCAGAATATCAGGAAGAAGCCAAAGATGCTGTTAGTGGAAATATTTATGCCAATTTTTTTTGGAATCAGGAATACATAGATGTTCACCCTGTCCTTATCACTCTCTTTCTCTTGCTTCACTGACTCTTGGACTACAGTTTGGCTCCCCCTACAAATTCTTGAAAAACCAGCCAGGATGCTGTCTCCTCTGAGAGTGGGCCTAGACCCTTCCAGTCAAGGCTGGGTGGACCTCTGATATATCCCCTATGAACTTGGGCTTCCTTCTCACAGGGCGCTCATTACACTGATGATAAAAGTGTAATGAAGACATCTATCTCTTCTTTTGGGACGTGGGTCTCATTGGACACCAGTGGCAGAACTTGACATAGATGGTTAATAAATGGATGCCAAAAGGCAATACAAGAAAAGAAATACGTCACTTAACTTGTGGATTTTTTTGTACTAAAAATGTAGAATAAAGACTATTTTGAAGATTTGAATAAAGCAATGAAGTTGCATTGCACTTCAAAAAAAATGTGACATAGAAGTACATTTCCTTTCATACAGTGTGAAATGTTTCTGAAATAAGATAGTTATTTTGTTATAGACATCTCACGTGACAGACTCATTGTTTGAGTCCTAATTAAGTATGTACACATACAAATAATTGTTTATACTGTTAGTTTGAACCTTAAGTTATTGATGGTAATTAACTCTCTTTGGCCTAGAAAAATGGCAGTTTCACATGGTTAAACCCATTATTTTGCACTCTGCATTAACAGACATAATTCTAATTGGAAAATATATGCTTTACTTTGTATGGATTTTAATAAGTTTTGCCAAATAGGTTCAAACATCTGGACACTTTTCTTTTTAAGGCAAATTCAGAAGTGGTTGAGCTTTTGACACCCTTAATTGATGATATGTGACTGTCTGACATTGACAGTGATAGTTGATGCTGGCTGTTGTTGGTGTAGGAGAGGTGAATGACACTGAGAAGGGAAGCCTGGATCCTGTCTGTCCCCTGGTATGTGCGTCACACTCAGCTTTGTGACCTTTCTGCCTGGGAGATGACTCCTGGCAGATGGCAGCAAGCTAAAGGGCAAAGCTGGCATTAATTAAGTCCAAAAAAATTAGGTCTGAATAATTTGAAAAGAGAACACTACAGTGTTCCTTTTGGTGGTAAGTGGGATTTCTTTTGGTACAAAAGATTTTTGTTTTTTACAGAATTTCTGTCATCCCATAGTTTATGAATAGCAGAGAAATTTTCACATGTTGGAGAATTTTTTGTTTTCGAGGTGGAAGAAAGAGGTTAATGTGCTCTTAAAAGAGAATGATACAAGCAAGTACAAGTACCTTATGTAAAGAAGACAGGGTCAGAGGAGTAGGGAGAGGCAAGCTCAGGAAATACCTTCCACACTGCTTTTTAACTACAGCAATCTGACTCTGCTATAGTTAAATCAATAGCTTGTGGAATTATCTCTTTTAAATGAATTGGCACTGGAGCAGAATGGTAAGGGAAGTGTTCCTATTGTAGAGAAAACATAGACATGGCACAAAGACTCCTGGTGGCTCCCAGTCAGACATCACTAATCAATGGCAGCACTTCTTCCCACTGAGCCAGGGCACGGGCATGACTTCAGAGTCCTTCTCAATACAGAGCTTGGGCAGCCTCAGCGAAGAAATCTGTTTACTCTTCCTGCCAACATCCTGAGCAGACACTCTGGGAAAAAAACCGTGGCAAACTGAAAAATTGGCTGGCTCAATTTGCTGAATATTTTTCAATAAAAATCGAATTTAAATGAATTTCTCATAGTCTTTCTGCTTATTAATGGTCTCACAAGTTCTACAGTATTAACATCCTGTGTACTCTAGCATTTGCAATTTGTTTTCATCTGCCTTTTATACACACTTAAAAATATGAGAAAGAAGAGCATTGAAATAAATTCTATTTGGATCTTCTTCAAAAGATATTCATAAAACTTTTACTTTCCATATTTTGAGGACCAGATGTATTTCTCAATAGTCACCTATTTTTTTGAATTATAAATACTTAGAAGTATAATTAAACTCTATTCACATTTCTTGTTTGCTTCTTGTAAGAAAGAGGGATCTTACCTTGATAAATTTTTAAAGATTGTCAGTTGTGACTGAACATTGAAAATACACATTTTATATTTGTAATTGCTCTGTGCAGTATTTTATTATTTTTCTGCTCAGAATGGGTCTATGCTGGACTAAAATGTGATATTTCTTTCTAATTTAATTGTTCAATTCTTCCCTTTCAAACTCCAATATTTGGAAATCAACATTCATTACTAATGCTGGGTCTCCTTGTTGCTTTTATGAAACCGACAGAACCTTGAATACTATAAAATGGATTAATACTATGATAAAACAGTTTCTCTTCTCCTCTTTAACATATCATGCACTTGGTCTCAAATGCATCCACTGCAAAAAAACCAAGCCCACTACAGCCTATTTCTTGGTCATGCCTTGAATTCACGTGGCGGGCACAAGACAGCAACTGTACCACATATGGAGAAGTGTCTGGCTCTTTTGCCACAGTATTTATTGACCAAAGCCAAGGTATTTTTATGTTTTAGACCACATTGTCTTTAAAAGGCTCCATCTTGTAGTTATCAATAGCAATAAGGGCCTAGGAGAGCATGGAGTAATGAAATCCACACATAATTTACAATTTAACCTTTTGTAAGAGTTCTTCCCAAGGAGTAGGAGGGACTAATTTGAGCCTTATATTTTCATATTTTAATTATTGATCTATCTAAAATTGCTTTTATTATACAGTGCTTTTTACTTCTTCAAAGCATTTTCACATACCTTTTCTCATCTGCTACTCCTGACAACATTGTAAAATCGGGGGTACATGACAACCATTGTTTTACTCTTTTGAGATGAAGAAACCAAGTCGCAGTTTTCTGGGCAAAGAGGCTAAAGTCATGGAACTTCCTAAAGATGGAAAAAAAAGAAGAACCTAGAAAGTTTATTGTTTTTAATAATACACTCCAAATGAATGAAAACTGTCGTTTATTAATCAAGAATCATTGGTTGAGTGATTCCCATGAGGATCATTGGTAGCAGTGACTGAGAGTCAGGCACTCTTCCAAGAACATTGCATATGTTCACTTATTTAACCTCACGACAAACCCGAGTAGATATTATCATTAGCCCCATCTTGTAGACAAGGAAATGAAGCACTGAGATCTTAAGTAATCCACCTAAGGTCACACAACCAGGAAGTGGCAGAGCTTGAATCAGAACCCAGACCAACCTGACTCCAGAGCACTGTCCACAACCACTGTGCTGTTCTGCCTCAATATTGTATCCAGGACTGAGGGACTCAAACTCCCTATTTTTTATCAAAAACAAAAAAGAAATTTGTCTTTGGAACACAATGGTTTGAAACATATTGTTCAGTAGAAGCCTTCCCCAGATGGCCTGCTATCTAAGTCATTCCTCCCTCCCAGGACTGGCCATATTAATAAAACGTGATTTATACAATGCAGTGTAAAGTTGAGGAATTTTCCTTTAATGCTCTTTCCTCACTAACTTACTGTTTTTAATCTTTTACTTAGTACATACCACAGAGTAATAGAATCGGGGTCCCCATGAGAATTTTATTATTCTGATGTTTAAAATGACGAGCAGAAGATAAGAGCATTCTTCAGGGAATTGGCAGTTGTGTGCAGGGGCCAGTTTGCAAGTAGGGTGAGGAGCAGGAGATGAAGATTGTATTTCTAAAGGTAGACCATATCTTAGCATTTATTCTGTTTGCTTTGTATCCTTCTATTACAGCATTTAAAAAATAATTTAGAAGTGATTCATATGCTTCAAGTAACTTATAGACAGTAGAGTATTATAAAGAAATAAAATCACCTGTAATTCTACCTCCTAGAGATAACTTTGGTTAACATTGAGAGTGTATTAGTTCCTTACCAATCCATCTGTCTTTTTTCTCTCTCTCACTCTCTCTCATCATGCTATATCTTTTTTTCACTTAATATTTTATATTTTATTTTGCTGTTTATAGCATAAGTATCTTGCAATATCGTTGTGAATTTTTCAAAAACATAACTGGTGTATTGAATAGTCTTAGTCTTTTAGAGTATACATGCAAAAACAATTTTAGCTTCTCAGTCATTGTTTTCAACTAACACTCCTTTTCCCTCCTGGGGTCATGGTTTTCTTGGGGTGCTGCTCAGCTTCATTTTGACCCTCCATTTCCTGGAGGCCCTCTCAGAGGGACTGCCCTGATTAGATTCTGCATGGGCCTTTGACGCCTTCTGTTAGATAAGCCTCCTATTTCTCAAGAGCCCGGTCCTTCCCCCAATCTAGATGTCCCTTGAAAAGGAGCCAGGGGAATTGCTGAGGTTGGCTTTTGCACTCTCCAAGGTCCACAGAGAACAGTATGTATGTTGTAGCATTGCCCTACTTTCTTCCCTGCATAGTTGCACCTCAGGCTCTTGAAGCCCTACTGCATTGGCTGCTTCAGTAGGCACCTTCCTCCTTCAGAAATCTCTCTACCAGACTTGGCTTTACTTTCTGTGACCACTGTGCCTAGAGCTTCAGAGGGCGCACATCAAACCATCCGACAAATTCTCCCTAGCATCAGATTGGGCTGCAGGCAGCTGCACTTCCGCAGGAAAGCAAGATTCTCATCTCCCCATCTTCAGAAAATCCTGTAACCCTTTCAATATTTCCTTTGGAGATTATTTGACCAGAACAGCTTAAAAAGATGCTCTGAAAAAAAAAAAAAAGTGGTGTGTAGTTTCTGCAGATCTCTGGCAGGTTTCTTGTAACAGAATTCAGAGGAAGTGAGGCTAGGAGGCCTTTTAGGTGGTGGTTTAAAGTAGAAACACTAGAAAAATGCTTAGAAAGTGTAGCTCAAAAACTGCCGAGCCCATCTTGGCAAGCCTCTTGCAGAGAGGGAAGTTGTTTCGCTGAGTCTCTTAATTGCAGTTCTACTTCATTATGGATATTAATGATCCAGCATTTCTAACTGTTAGAAAATGAACTGAGCTAAAATTATGGTCCATAAGCATGATACATTTTTAAATAGATTCAAATGATAATTAGGATATGTATGCACATTGGGGTCTGAGACGAAAAGCGATCCTTTCAGTTTTACAGAATTAGCTTATTTCAGCTGAAAATTAAAACCAGCGTTTGCCAGGCAGCTTATCTCACTCTTTCAGGTTGTCATAGACACCCCACTTGCACTAGGTGTCACTGTGTGAACTTCTACTGAATGAAAGATGGAATAGAAAAGGTAAGGAAAAAAAAGAGAATATTTTAATCCACTGACTGGTTTTATAGTCAGTATTCCTCTCCCCATTTATTTCTTTTTAGTATCAGCTATTTTTAAGATTATGAAACACATGTAAATACTCATTATTGAATGACTAGGTTGTCCAACTAAGTATATTTCTCCGACTTTGGGGATCATTGTCCTTTTTGGGTAGCTGAAAGGAACCCTGTTTAAACACAGGTTCAGGGGTCTAATAGAAAGAGAGATGAGATTTTATTTTTTAAAAATTAAACCTTGAATGTCTTGTTCGAGTCTTATGGTATCACACAAAATTTCAGCTTAAGGGAACCAACCTTTTCGAGGAAAGAAAGGGAGTTATCCCATTACATATGAAGGACACAACCTGTACGAATAATTTGATTTTAAAATTCTAAAAGTGACAATTCATTATTGAATACTTTATTTTGTTTCATTTCAGCTGCAATTTTTTTTTCCCTCTAAACTTTCCCATGTAAATATAATTGGAACTTTTATGGACTATGTGGCTGTGGTCTGATATTTGTAATACAAAGTGTCATCTCATACCTCAGTGCCTGACCTCAAATAGGAGAGATGTTTAGTTTTTGTAGTAATCCTATCATTGGAAGATATGCTTGGGTCAGTGTAAGAATCAGCACCTCACTTGCTTTGTATAAAGGCTGTGGAAAATTTAGACACGGTGCTGCTGAAAAAGAAACACAGACACACCCTTCTTAAACATACCCTCAATCATTGCTCTTTCTTAAAGACTTTGATTTTTCATTTGCTTGATAACCTGGAATCTTTTATTCTGCGTTAAGTAACTTGGTAGCATCTTTCCTTAAAAATATATGATCCATAATCAATTAGGGCCTGGAGAGACTGTTATTCTATATTTTGTGTAATGCATGGAGCATTTTGTAGTGACTAATAAATAGTTCATAATAATACTTGCATACTGGCTATATGGTATGTGTCATATTCATAGACAGTCTTTATTCTCAGGCAAATAATAGAAATACTCCATAATTTTTTTGACACTTATGGATTGTAGGTTCTCCATTTCTATAAATACTGTGACATCTGGTAGTCTGCAGCCTCTTTTTGAGTTAAACAATGTTCTTTAGAGCTAAAGAGAGTTTATCTGTGATGCAAATCTATAGAGTTAGTAGATAGGTATGAGAATCCGAAGTCAAGGTTTAGTTTAGGGGATACTTCCGGTGGCTTTCATAATAAACTTTTTTTAGAGCTAACACTTAACTAGCATTATTTATATACTGTTCTATAAACTTTCTGTATGTTAACCCATTAATCCTCCAAACAAACTATTGAAGTAAGAACTACAATCATCCCCATTTTTCAGCAGTGGTGCAGAAACGATAGGTTATTTTTCTAAGGTCATTTAGCTGGTAGGTGACAGAGCTGGGAATTTAAATCCAAGCACTCTAGCTCCAGCGTCCCTGATTACGCAGAACCATTGAATTGCAATATTTGTTTTATGAACCCCTCCTTTCAGCCCCCAGAGGTATCTTCAGGTGCTTTTCAACTCTTTGGGCTTCAATTTCTTGATAGTTGAAAGAACTAGTATAGCTAGGTTACCTCTTAGATCCTTTTCTCTCTGGAATCTTATAATTCTATGGTCTGCAGGAGACAGCCTTTAGAATGTTTAATGGAATATTCTAGATGTGGATTGAAATCTGGGACAAGAGAGAATCAAAGGTGTCCTCTTGGGTACCTGAAAGTATAGATAATACACCAAAGGAATCAGGAAAGCCAAAGTCTGGCAAGGCCATGCTTGAATTTATGCAAATTTGGTTTTTGTTGGTGGAGAAACATGTCAACAGGTTCATGAGGGCACTATTAATGTGGTTTCAGAGCAGCATTTCTCTAACTCTGGCTTACAGACCACATGCATAGAATCACTTGAGTGCTTGTAAAATAGAACTTTCTAGGTTGCTCTCCAGATCTACTGGGCCAGAGACTCTGAAGGAGACCCAGGAATTTGCATTTTATCAGGCTTTTTAAGAGATACTTGTGGGTCACTGGATGAGAACTTCAGGGATAGCTATTGGTATGTCAATTCAAGAGCCACAGAAGGTTACGAGTTCTCAGAGGGGGATGAGTATACCAAGAGAAGTCTGAGATCCATACTTACTGAAGAGGAAGTGGGTAGGGGTTTGGGAAACTAGAAGAGCAGTGTTCAGAGAGGAGAGGGACCAGGACTGTGTAAGGAAGAAAGGGAGCAGTGCTGTCACTTGACTCTGAGGACATATAAGGAACCATTTCAATTGGGGGATGGAGACAAATGGAAGACACATTTAGAAAATTAAGAGTGAGTGGTGGTGATAAAATGTAGACCCCCGAAAATGAAAATTGAAATAAGATGGCAGTGTGAATGGGCATCATTGCATCAAATGGTTTGTCTAAATAAGGAAAACCTGTTCTTGTCAGAAAGCTCTGTAGATTCGCATTCTTATTTCGGACCTGGTAGGGTAGTTGGGGTGGCTAGGGACCTGTGGTTATTCCCTCTCCCATGTTATCCTTTCCTTAGAATCACTGAAGGGTAAAGATAAGAGAATTATTCTCCATCACCTTGTTTGGTGATGACTGATAGAAGCTACCTTCAAGGACATAAGATATTTTCCACTCATTCTAATGGTGTGTGTGTAGGCTAAAAAATGAAGACTCCCCAAAAGATATCCATGTACTAATTCCTGGGTGTTGTAAATGTTTCTTTATATGACAAACAATAGAGTCTTTGAAGATGTTTTCCAGTTAAGGATCTTGAGATGGGAAAGTATCCTGGATTATCTATGTGGGCCCTAAATGCAATTACAGAGAGGAAAAGGGTGGTTTGACCACACACTCTCATGCATAGAAGAAAGGAAGAAGCAATGTGACCATGGAGGCAGAGAGTGGACTGACGTGGCCCAAGCCATGGGAATACTGACAGTGCCCAGAAGCTGCAGAAGGTGAGGAATGGATCCCACTAAAATCTCTGCAGGGAGCGTGGCCCTGCTGACACCTTGATTTCAGCCTAGTGAAAATGGCTTTGGACTTCTGACCTCCAGAACCATAGGGAAAAAATGAATGTTGTTTTAAGCCACCAATATTGTGAGAATTTGCTCTGCCAGCCATAGGAAACTAATACAGTCTCAGTTGGCGAGGGTTATACAGTGTACCAAAAAAGGATTCTTTTTTATGTTTCCCTCAGCCCATCGCCACTTTTATTTCTGGATGGGTTAACAATAACATCCTTGACAAAGGCGCTTTCAACTGCTCCATCCCTCCCTGTCTTCTTGACAGTTTGGAAGGAATTAAAGCACTTTGCTTCTCCCACAATGACTAATGGGGCTTGCTGTGCTATTAGAGCGGCATTTTACTGTACTTTTTTTGGGTAAATTGTGGAACTCATTATTGTAATACTTGAACAAATTTAAACACCTAACTCACACTCCTCTTTATTTCTTTCTCCCTGTGTGACTAACTATAGATACTGCATAATGAAACCAAATAAACTCCATGAAGTGCATAATGCCTACTTAATTCTGTCCTGTTCTCTAAATCAAGTATTTTTCTTTTCTTTCTGACTAGAGTCAGTCATTTAACACTTAGAATAATACCCATTTGTCCACATTTAGTTGCCTGGAGTTAATATTGATGGAACTCAAGTCCAGTTAGATTGTCAGGACACCTAGTGATTAATGGAAACAATCTTTATATTAGTAAAAAGATAAAATGTAGAATTTATAATACCCATTGATTGCAATGATGGGTCCCTGCCTTCTTGAAGCATTTTCTCTAAGATGGAAACAAGGAAACACCAAAGTGGTTGTAGAGATATATGCACACACACACACACACACACACACACACACACACACACACACACACACACACACTACCAGAAAATAAGACAGGTAATAAATTATATTTAACTTTGTTCCCTTAGGCTGCCAATAGTGGTGAACTCATTGTCATTTGAAGAAAGAGATGATTTGAATTGAATTAAACTGGTTTAAAAATCTTGAGTTAGCATTTAAAAAGATTGGTATCTTTTACATTCTTTGCACCTCTTGTATATCATAGTAAATATACTACTATGTTGTATACTACACTACTTCATATGTAGTATTTTTTTCTTACATATGAAACTTAAGGGAGAAAAAAATTAGTAAATGAACGACAATAAAGCAGAGCAATATTTAGCTATTTCATACTAAATATCATGCACATTAAATTAACTACTATTTCTTAGAGATTAACAGCCCTATTTTAAAAAGTTTAACCAATGATCTTAACTTATTTAACTTGAGATATTGTTGAGATTCTCTTTTGCCTTGATCCTTTCTTTTATGATGCTATTTTGTGATAACTGGCCTAACCCAAATAAGACCAAAGTTATTACTGTATCTTATGTAAGCCTATCCTTACAAGCTTACCCATTTGATTTTAATGGTTGTGAAGGCTAGACTTATGAGTTAGGAAGGAGAAGCTGATTATTTGAGCATTCGTGCATTCAGCCCTGAACTCTTTTAAATTTACTCATCACTATTCAGAAACTATAATTCATTTCTCCATCAAAAAGCAACTGCTAGGATAAATTTTCCAAAAAGTGGGGATGGAAGGAAAGAAACCTAAAATGAATGTATATCTTAGGAATCCATATGCTTAAATCACCAAGGCTCCATATTTTTCTGATTACCCTTGTATCCCCAAAGTTGAAGTATTTCACCAAGTAAAAATCATCTTTATGCATTCTCAGTCTGATTCAGATAGCTCTTTCTCTTTTAGAGACTCTTAAGTCATTTATACAGATTTACCTCACAAAATTCTGACTTTCTTTCCCCTCCAGCTCTATTCTGAGTGGAGCCGTGTAGTATATTAACTACTGTTATTGAACTTGTGTAGACTTCAGATAGCTCTTTGATTATGATGTCAGGTTCAAACCACAAAATTCTTCTTGGCTCAGTTCACCCTTTCTGTATAAACTATAGCACTAAAAATAAATAAAGAAGTAAAGATGTTGGTGCCTATTCTTCCCATTGTATTTTAAAGTTAAAACTAGCAGACCCAAGTAGGCAACTGGTAATTACAAGGTGCTATAAATGAAAGAAAGTGCCTTTCATAAAGAAAACTGTTATCAGAGGGCCTAATTCAGTATGTTTTCACCCAATGTAAAATATAGAATTACCATGGGATTGAACTGACTGTATTACACAGTAAAGCCTACCAGGCACTAACATTTATCTGGCTTGGAACAAGAAGATCCCTTCTCATCTCACTTTTGACATCCTCCCAAACTTTGTGGGGTTTTACATACATGTTGATGGGCACCCCAGCTGATAATTGTCAAACACCCTTTACATTCCTTTACCCCAGACAGCTGCTCTTTGATCACCCCTCAAGTGGTCCAGTGAATCATCACAAGTATAGACATAAGAAAAGGCTCTCATAGCCCCACAGGCAAGGAAGAGTGTGATTGGCAGGAAATTCTAGGCTCCCATGTATGCACAGTGTGGTCTAGAAGGAGAAAGGAGACACAGGCTCCAGGTAGGCTATCTTTTTGCACTCACAGTCTGTTTCCTGTAAAAATGTTATAGCTGGAAAGGTGGCAGATTAAGAACCTCTAATTGTATTGGGTTTAGGGAAGGCCTCCACGTTGTCTGGTGGAAATATTGGAGAGAAAATGTCTTTTTCTGGATTAAGTTAGAAATGTATTTTCTTCATAATTTATGTCCTTCCAGATTCTTTCTTTTTCTTTTCCCTCCCTTTCCTTCCTCTT